>OY986946.1:1287855-1290355 GCA_963920595.1 Eimeria praecox | reverse complement strand
CGTAGTTCTTCTAGCTTCTTTGAAGAAGCCATCATGAAGGAGAAAAATCAATAAAGAATTGGAATCGGCCTTTATTTATATTCTCTTGTTTTTATTCTATTCTATTTTTATTCTATTTTTATTTTATTTTATTTTATTTTTATTTTATTTTATTTTATTTTTATTTTATTTTTATTTTATTTTATTTTATTTTATTTTATTTTATTTTAAATATGTTTAAATCTTATATATTCATACAACACCCTGCATGTAATTGAATTGTTATATAATCCTCCACTCCTAACAAATTCCGATATAATATGAATGCATGCATGCAAGGCTGCTTGTTATATATACACCAGCCAACACAGACAATTGATTCTCCTTTCAAACGCTATATAAACAAGGTTTTAATCCTTAAACTATAATAAACAATAAACACTCAGGAAAAGAAGAATACAAGAAAGATTAGAAAGATTTAGATAATGAAGAAAGAAGAAATCAACAGAAAAAGAATGATATACAACAAAACTTCAACAAAAGATAATGGAGGTTTCTGATGTCGCTGCCGCCGTCAATTCGCCCAACACCTGCAAATATAAACATCAGGGGAATGTATATATTCGTGAGAAGAAAATAAATAAATAATTTAAATTAACGAGAGAAGAATATTATACTGAAGGAATACGCTGGTGTATCCGAAACGCTGTTTGTTTTACTATACATGCAAGGCAGGACATTGGTGAGGTTTCTATGAATGTTTCAACGATAATCTTTAAGTTTTCTTCTTTATATACATAATAAATATTATTTAAATAATTTATAATTGGGATTCTCACACGATCTCGCCCGTCTCATCAGTGCAAATAGTAATATCCAACGGAAGGTGGGGGGGAGATCAGCTCTTTGTGTGCTACTTTGGGGTTTATACTCCTTAAGAGATAGAGAATATTATGGAATTGAAGTTCTTTAAGAATTAAATAACAAAATATTATATTTTATACAGAAAATACTCACGGAAAGAAAGATGTGATGTGTGATGGGCTCGACGAGAACAGGTGGTCCGTCGTGGGGTGTCTGTACAGCTGGGGAGCATTCGTTGTTATGAATTCCTATGGAAACACTTTCGCGAAAATTATAAAGGAATACAAAATTTTAAATATATTTACTTTCATATCAAAGTAAATTAAACATGAGTTGCATGCAATGAAGACGCCACGAGAAGCAGCCCCGTATTCTCTTTCCATGATGAAATAAGAACAGAAATTGTAGAGTTTGAATATTTTGTTTCCTTTTCTGTTTTTGAGAGAAAATTACAAAATAAAAACTAATTTGTTTCCTCTAAACAGGAGGACGCATGACCGGTTTCAGCGGCCGCCCTCGTGCATCCTGAGTGTATATGTATATATATACATATATATATTTGGAGTTCTTCTCTCTTTTCTCTTCCTTTCTTTATTCAAACTCTTCTCAATATCCATGTATTTAACTCAATAAAAACCTTCCGTTCCAGGGCTAGAAACTGTTGATGAGCCTCTGGAGCTGTTGTTACTGCTAGCTGTCTTGTATTTCTTCTAGCTGTCTTGTGTCTCTTGTGTGTATACACATTCTTATGGTGAGAGGAAGGTAGGAGGGATCTCTGATTCAATATATACAACAGTATATTGATAAGGAGAGAAACACAAACGAAGAAGAGAACAACTACAGCAGCAGCAGCAGCAGCAGCAGCAACAGCAGCGACAGCAGCAGCAACAGCAGCAGCAACAGCAGCAACAGCAGCAGCTGCCTGATGCGGCCTGAGTTAGGTAGCAGTATATCTCCTCCTTCTCAAGAAAATGGCGCTTGTTCGATATCTTCTTCAGGATCTTGGGGTGTATGTACAGGTGGGGGTATAGATGTAGTGGGGAGTACGGTTGCAGCTATTTCAACTCATTATCGCCGTATATTTCTAGATGGTTTGAGTACAATAGAAGGATTAAAACTATTTATATTGGAAGAGAGTCTAGCATATCCTCTCTCTCATCTAACAGATGCTTCATCTCTCCAGCAACATGGTGTAGAACGCTGCTTTGCTTTAACTGCCTTTCCTATATCTATTTCTTCTGTACCTGTACATACAGCACAAGCTCCTACTGTTGTATTTGTATGTCGTCCTCGTTTATCTCGTATTCGTTATATCCTTCGTCATATTCATTATATTGAACAACACTTCCCTCAGGCACATCCCCCTCCTGGTGCTGCTGCTGCTGCTGCTCCTGCTCCTGCTGCTGCTGCTGGTCCTGGTCCTGCAGCAGCAGCAACAGCAGCAGCAACAGCAACATCAGCAGCAGCAACAGCAGCAGCAGCAGCAGCAACATCAGCATGCAGCGATTCTGATTTGTTGTGGGAGTATCCTCTTCCCCCGGTAGCAACGAAAAGTGGAAGGAAGTATTTAATTATTTTAATACCTGAGCCTTCTGAGTTTATATCTAGCGAGATCCGTCGTCTCTTATCTTCCCCACCAACGCATGCAGCCCCATCA
>OY986946.1:1250355-1252855 GCA_963920595.1 Eimeria praecox | reverse complement strand
TGTTCTGCTGCTGTAATTAATTTATACTTTGCTGCTGTTGATAAACCCCAATCCAATATATATTGTTGTAGTTGACGTCGCGCACTACATACAAGTGCCCCCAAACAAATTAACGAAACGGACTCACTACAAAACCATTTAAATAAAAGAAGAGGAAAATCTTGAATATCGGTCGGAGGGAACATATCTAATCCTGCTGCTGCTCCTCCTCCTCCTGCTGTTGCTGCTGCTGCTGCTGTTGCTGCTGCTGCTGCTGCTGTATTCGATGTTGTTATAGCGGTTGAAGTAGTTGTTGAACCGCCGGTGCTGCTGTTCTTGCTGCTGCTGTTGCTGCTGCTGCTGCTGCTGCTGCTGCTGTTTGATCCAGCAGCAGCAGCAGCAGCAGCAGCACCAGCAGCAGCAGGGATAGGGGCCCCAATAATTAAAATAGTTATTTCTGCTGCTGCAGCATCTAACAACAAACGCTTGTGATCGACGTAATAATCTACAGCTTCATCTGCCTCCATAAACACAAAACGGCGCCGACCTGAAAACATACAATATTTATTTATTTATTTATTTATTTATTTATTTATTTTATTTTATTTTGTTTTGTTTTATTTTATTTTGTTTTGTTTTGTTTTGTTTTGTTTTGTTTTATTTTATTTTATTTTATTTTATTTATTTATTTATTTGTTTGGGGAAGAGAGAAAGAAAGAGAGATAAAAAGAAAATATAAAAATAAAAAGAAATAGAAACAGAAAAAATATACAAATATAATAAAATACAATCAAATTAAATTAATTTAAATTAAATTAAATTAAATTAAATTAAATTAAATTAAAATTAAATTAAATTAAATTAAACAAATAAAATAAAACTAAGAATACCAAAAACCCAAAATTGAATATCTAAAAATACGAAAGAAAAAATAAAAAAAAACAAAATCAAACAAACCAAATTAAATTAATTAAATTAAATTAAATAAATTAAATTAAATTAAATTAAATTAAATTAAAATAAATTAAATAAATTAAATCAACTTAAATTAAATCAAATTAAATCAAATTAAAATCAAATTAAACAACTTAAATTAACTTAACTTGAACTAACTTAAATTAAATTAAAGAAATTAAATCAAATTAAATTAAATTAAATTAAATTAATTAAATTAAATCAAATTAATTAAATAAAATATATTTAAATTAATTAAATTAAATTAAATTAAATTAAATTAAATTAAATTAAATTAAATTAAATAAATTAAATAAATTAAATAAATTAAATTAAATCAAATTAATTACATTAAATTAAATTAAATAAATTAACTTAAATTAACTTAAATTAACTTAAATTAAATTAAATAAATTAAATTAACTTAAATTAAATTAAATTAAATTAAATTCAATCAATTACATTAAATTAAATTAAATCAAATTAAATTAAATCAATTACAGTAAATTAAATTAAATCAAATTAGATTAAATTAATTAAATTAATTAAATTAACTTAAATTAATTAAATTAAATTAAATTAAATAAATTAAATTAAATAAATTAAATGAAATTAAATCAAATTAAATAAAATAAAATAAAATTAAATAAAATAAAATTAAATAAACTAACCGCGTCTGGTTGGTTCTGGATCAGGTTTAACAGCATAGAGTAAGAATGCATCTAAGGGCGTAGGTTTATATGTGAAGTTATCTTCTTCTGCAAATAATAAATCTTCTATTTGTTTTATTATATTTATATTTTTTATATCTTTTAAATATTCTACTTCTTCTACTTCTTCTATTTCTTCTTTCTCATCTATCTCTTTCTTTGTTTTATCTTGACGAGTTTGTTCTGGACAACAAACAGACACAAACATCAAACCATCACAAGCTAGTTTGTTGCTGCTCCTGCTGCTGCTGCTGCTGCTGCTGTTGCTGCTGCTGCTGCTGCTGTTGGTGCTGCTGCTGCTGCTGCTGTTGTTGCTGCTGTTGCTGCTGCTGCTGTTGCTGCTGCTGCTGCTGTTGCTGTTGTTATTGATACTTCTATTCCTATTGCTGCTGCTGCTGCTGTTGCTGCTGCTGCTGTTGCTGCTGCTGCTGTTGTTGCTGTTTCTGTTTGTGTTGTTGGACTTACTGTTTTTATGTTTATTTTTGTTGTTGCTGCTGCTGTTACTGCTGCTGCTGCTGCTGCTGTTGCTGCTGTTGCTGCTGCTGTTGCTGCTGGTATTTGTATACAAAGCAGCAATATCTGGTGGCACGGCATCAGCAGCAGCAGCAGCAACAAGCTGCATCAGTATCAACTTCCTCAATGCTAGATATAGTCTGCGTACAGTCAACAGCCTCCCTCGTTTATCTTTTCTTCTTATAATTAATCGCTGCCTCGGTAGTAATCCTTCTTCGATATTGAAGCCCTCAAGTCCTATTAAATCTGTTGCTAGAACTATCCCCACCTCAATTAATTCTGGCTCTACTCCTAAACCTGCATCTACTGTTGCTGTTGCTCCTGTTGCTCCTGTTGCTGCTGTT
>OY986946.1:1205355-1217855 GCA_963920595.1 Eimeria praecox | reverse complement strand
AAGAGTTTGAGTAAAACATTTTGAGGCTTCTGCATAATCTCTGAGAGTAAAAAATAGAAATAAAAGCATAAAAACATAAATAGAAACAAAATATAAATATATAAATATAAATAAAACATAAAAAAAAATTCGAAATCGGATTCAGATTTGTACACATTTTCAGGTGTATAGGCACCTGTCTTGTCGATAGAGAAGTCCAAGCACGTGCCAACAAACACAATTTTTTATATCTGCTCGAAGTCCTCTCTTTGCATATTCATATGCTTCTTCTTTTCTTTCTGTTCCCATATTTGATAGAATTAAACCTTTCATTGAAAGAGTTTCGCCATGATCAGGGAAACGTTTCAATATCAAATCTGCCTGTTTCACCGCCTTCTTGTTGTGTTTCTGCTCGTACAGCCACTGTTCGAACACCAACATACAAACAAAAATAAATATAAATACAAACAACAGCAAATACAAAGAGATTATTACAACAAAGAAATGAAAGAAATACACAAAAAATATATATGAAAACCATTAAACCCACACCCCTCATCCACACAAGAGAGCCGGCAGCAGCTACTTGGAGGCAACCAACAACAAGTATAACAGCAACAAGAGAAAAAACAACAATAATAACAACACTAACACCTCAAATACATCCTAAACACCCCCGATACTCATCATCGAATCTTATATATATATATATATATGTATATATATATATATATATATATATACTAACCATCATATGTTTAAATATGGACTGTTCTTTACTAGGAAGAGACTTCCAACTGGGAGAATCGTTCTTCGCCTTCATCTTCAGAAAGTGTGGAGGAAGAAATCAGAGGATAATAATAAACAACAAATGATAGCTGCTGCTGCAGCAGCAGAAGCAGCAGCAGCAGCAGCAGCAGCAACAGCAAGAGCAGCAGCAGCAGCAAGAGCAGCAGCAGAAGCTGCAGCAGCGGCTGTCTATGCAGCTCTAGGATCTTGTATCTGTTGAAGAATAAGATAATATCCTCTTAACAGTAAATATGTAGGAGAAGTAAGATATATATATATATATATATATATATATATAATAAAATAAAGAAGAAACAACAGACACACTCACACGTCCGTCTGAAAGGCTCCAGCCCGTCTAAATAAGGTGAATAGATACGTAGAAATCATTAGTAATGGTTTTAAAAACAAATAAAATTAATAAAAACCTGAAAAGGAATGATGTAAACAACACAACAACATCGGGATTGGAGGACATACGAGACAACAATCTTTCGTTTATGTTTCTTCTTGAGATTTTACAAACAAATATCGTTTTCTTCTTTTGTTTGTATATTTCAAACTGATGATTGAATTGTATTCATAGAAGATAAATATACAAATACAACAGAGAAGGGGGAGTGGGGCGATAGTATAAATATAAATAAATATATATATATATTTATATATATACATATACATACATAACAGCCGACGTCGGCTTCTCTCGGTCTGCATGCACTTGGAGCGAGTGGCGGGGGCTGGCTGTCTAGGGATAAGTTTGATATAATATATAAATATAAATATATAAATATATATATAAATATAAATTATTTTTTATTTAGTTTTTTATAATTCATTTGTTTTTAAATAATTAAAAGAAGATTCGGAAGAAGAACAGAGAGTTATACATTCGTCAGCCTCCCGCCTCTTCCATATATCATCGTCATTTGACGATTGTATGTTGTTAACACAACAAAGATTGCATGCTTGTATAAAACAATGTATATCTTTCTAAAATATATTAAATTATATATTTATTTATGTTTATATAATATAAAAAACAAAAGAAAACATACTTTAGAACATAGTAGCGACGCTCCACTCTTCCTCTCTGTACACCATCGAGCAGTTCTATGAAATCGTATCTCCGTAGTATGTACAGTCAAATCATTAATTCTACAGTTTTCTACACAAGTATATTTATGAGAGTATGTGAGAAGACTTGTATGAAAGGAACAACACTCATCACAGTAGTTCAATATACACCGCGACTGCTGCTCTGATGTCGCGTTCGGGTGTATCTGCAGACAGTGTTCCTTCCTAGCCAAGAAATGACGAGTAGAAGAACAGACAGGCCTACAAATATATATATCTTAGAATTTATATTTAGTTACGGATAGATATAATATTATTGTATAGTATAGTATATATATATATATATATATATATATATATATATATATATATATATATATATATATATATATATATATATATATATATTTATCTATTTATTTATTTATTTATCTTTATGTACACAGCCCTTCTAGCCTCTGTATATCATAAACAAGTAGAATAATCTTTGAAATTCAAGTAATTGCAGCTTAGAACAAAACCATACAATAACTACATCCTCACACATACATATACAGATATACAAAGATACGTACATCCACGCCTTCAGATCCTTATATATATATATATATATATATATATATATATACATACATAAAAGTATATTATATTATATTATATTATATTATATTATATTATATTATATTATATTATATTATATTATATTATATTATATTATATTATATTATATTATATTATATTATATTATATTATATTATATTATATTATATTATATTATATTATATTATATTATATTATATTATATTATATTATATTATATTATATTATATTATATTATATTATAATTATATTATATTACATTACATTACATTACATTACATTACATTACATTACATTACATTACATTACATTACATTATATTATATTATATTATATTATATTATATTATATTATATTATATTATATTATATTATATTATATTATATTATATTATATTATATTATATTATATTATATATAATCCCTTACCATAGACGATTATTATCTCTAATATTTGTTTGAGAAGAATTAATTAAATTTGTAAATTCGCGGATTTTGGATTTTGATTTGAGAGGAGATAACTGAAAACTATCGAAGGCAACGCCTCCACAATTAAATGCTGCTAGTCCTACATCCCCATCTCTACCACTGCTGCTGCTGCTGTTGCTGTTGCTGCTGCTGCTGCTGCTGCTGGTGTTGGTAGCTGTCTGTGCTGCAATATCTGCATATAGTTTAATTATCTCTCCCCCGATTATCTGCAGCGAAGCAGCAACTCGATAATTGTCGAAGACGATGTTTATTTTACTCCAAGTGTTAAATTCTAGTTTTAGAGGAATTCTTGAAATCACACGCGATATGCGCTTCTCTATCACCCGAAGTCGTAGTCTGGTGGTGTATAATATAATATAATATAATATATATTATATTATATAGTATAATATAATATATATATGTATATATATAGATGTATATATATGTGTATATTATAATATAATAGTCATACTGTTAGTATATTGTTAATACTTTAGTGTTATTATTATTATTATTATTATTATTATTATATTAGAACATAATTTGTATTGTTGATAATATTGTTACTGTTATTATTATATAACAGTAATAATACTTTATTATTATTATTATTACTATTATTATTATTATTATTATTATTGTTATATTAGAACATAATTTGTATAGTTGATAATATTGTTATTATTATTATATAACAGTGATAATACTTTATTATTATTAATATTATTATTATTATTACTATTAGTATTATTATTATTATTATTATATTAGAACATAATTTGTATAGTTGATAATATTGTTATTGTTATTATTATCTAACAGTGGTAGAGTTAAGAAGGGAAGAGAGAGAAGGATATACATACGGATGGTAGTTATTATACTACAAGTGGAGATACATTAATACACACATCAGACGAAGTGTACAGTCAACAATATTATTATTATTATTATTATTATTATTGTTATTATTATTATTATTATTACTATTATTGTTATTGTTATTGTTATTGCTATTGTTAGTGGCTTTTATTATTATTAATATTATTATTGTTAGTGTTATTATTACTATTGTTATTTTATTATAATTGTTATTATTATTATTACCACAGCATTTATTGTAGTTGTTATTTATTGTGTTTGTTGCTATAATTATAATTGTAGTTAATATTATTAGTATTGTTATTATTATAATTATAATCATAGAATCATTAGAATTACTGCAATTGTTATTATTCCTACGATTGTTGTTACTACTACTATTATTATTATTATTATTATTGTTATTACTATTATTATTATTGTTATTATTATTATTATTATTATTATTATTATTATTGTAACTATTATAACAATTATTATAATTACTATTATCACTATTACTACTGATATTACTACTCCAAGTACAGATTTTTAATACGAATTACTTACATAGTATTAATAACAATAACAATAACAACAACACCAACAACAACAACAACAACAACAACAACAATAACAACAATAATAATAATAATAATATATGTTACTATAACTACATATCCCCCTCACTCAGTATCAGTAGCCTCAACAGTGGAGTAGTCCTCAGGAGAAGAAAACCAGAAAACACCGCCGATGATTCCTCCACTACACTGAGGAAGAAAGTCGAAGGACAGATCGCCGCTGCGGCCTGAACAGAGATTATAGTTTATATTAATATGTATATATTTAGATAGATAGATAGATAGATAGATAGATAGATACAGATATAGAGACAGATAGATAGGTAGATAGATAGATAGATAGATAGATAGAGATATAGAGACAGATAGATAGAGATAGAGATGTAGATATAGATAGATATAGATAGATATAGATATAGGTAGGTACAGTTATAGATAGATAGATATAGGTATAGGTATATAGATAGATAGATTGATTGATTGATATAGATATAGATATATAGATATAATTATAGATAGATAGAGATAGAGATACAGAGATATAGATACAGATATAAATCTCTACAGCAATAGATATAAGCAAGCAAGGATACAGGAGCAGAGAATATCAACAAAGGAGGAGATGACGCACAAGTTCGTCTGCCTCGAAGGATAGCCATAGTGCCGACTTGAGCTTCATCGTTAACTGCGTGAAGCTGCGCCAGCACACGATTTCTTCCTCGTACTTGATCCTGTAAACAACAAGACCAGGGTTTGTATATATAGATATTCTATTTATTTATTTATTTATTTATTTATATATTTATTTATTTATTTGTTTATTTATTTATTTATTTATTTATTTATTTATTTATTATTGGTTGACTGACTAGAATAGGTAAATGTGTGTATGGAGACGAATATACAGATAAATATACAGAAACGGATACGGAAGGATATATCTATATATAGAGAGAGAGACAGCTATAGAGATAGATATATAGATGTAGATACAGATACAGGTATATATATATATATATGTATCTATATAGATAGATAGATAGATAGATAGATAGATAGATAGATAGATAGATAGATATAGATATATCTACAGAGATATATAGATATATAGATAGGTATATATATATATATATATATATATATATATATATATATATATATATATATATATATATGTCTTTGACTAGTTAACGTCTCACTCTATATTCCCACTGTCCAGCATTTCCTGCTTTGTCTTCTCCATCGATGATAGTATATAGCGTAGATACGCTGCTGAAGTAACTTTCAAGGAAGACGGAGCAGACAGGAGGGAGGGGGGGGAGAGGGTGTTGAGGGTGTTGACATTCTAATGCCTCAACAGACAGACCGTCGAAGTATCCTCCCTCCTGCATGCCAGACGTAAATAACGCAACTGTCCCAGACACGTAACGCTCGTCCAAAACCCTGAACATGTACTGTTTAGTTGTATTGTAATGTACTAAGACACAGAAATAATTATATATATATATATATATATATAGAGAGAGAGAGAGAGAGAGAGATACAGGGATGTATATATATATATATATATATATGTATAAGTTTAGCGAGAGATATAGATATAAATGCATAGAGGGAGAGGGAGAGAGAACGAAAGAGAGAGAGACACAAAGAGAGACAAATATGGATACAACGAAGGAAAGAGAGGGAGAGAGAAAGAGATAATTTGGGCGAGGCACGAAGAGAGAGAGAGCGAGAGAGACAAATACATAGAAGGAGGGAGACAGAGAAGTAGACACAAACAAAAAGAGAGAGATAGATGCATCAGTTGTCTGTGAGATGAGATGATGTGAGTGTGTGTGTGTGTTGTATATGCTTACGAGAATATTTCTGCTTCTTCTTCTGTTTCTTCTCCTACACATATTTTCAAAAGCCCTGCTGTTGCCTGTATCTTCACTCTATGCCAAATGCCCTGGAGGAATCCTCCATCTTTCTTTTCTGCTATTACATGTTGTTGATTCTGTTCAAGACGAATTAACTTCTTGCTGGCTGTCTTCTGTTGAAACAGAAGCAGATAACCACTGTCTTGATCCTTCATACGAAACCCGATGCCTATACCCCCGCTCCCCATCGGCTGCAGCAGCAGCCCCAGCAGCAGCAGCAGCAACAGAACATATATTATATATGTTATCCATATCTTACGAGAGGGATAATGGTATATATTTGTTCTTACAAGAAACTGAACGCGTAAGATGAAGTCGTAGAAATTGCGTCTCTTAAGAGACGCAAACGATCCCTGGGTTTCAATTAATCCTCGGATAGAAGAAGATTGGCCGAAAACATTTTTATGTTTAGCAACGAGAAGAGCGAAGCCCCAATGGCTAGGGCCTCCTCGGGTGTATGTACTGTCCTGCACCGTAAACTCGTGCTCGAAGGAGGTATCTTGTGGCTTCAGTTCATAGTCCTGAAACCCATGTTGAAGGATGTGTGTCTCCTCCAAATATTCAAGTTCCTCTTTCAAATATTCTAGACGAGTTGCTGCCTCTGCAGAGGCAGTTAACAAACGAGATGTAAGCATCTCAACATCTCTGAATCTGTTGAATTCATGGATTCAATATAATTTAAATTGAATTCATATCATCAATCATCAATCGGGTGTACTTACAACCGTACAGCTTCAGCATAGACACTCGCATTCAATTTCTCCGCTGGTTTGACTCGTTTTCGAGCCTCTCCAACAATTTCTCCTGCCTCTGTCTTCGCATCCTTCACGGCCACAGGATCGATGCCATGTGTTGCTACTGAGAGAGACACGCGGTGTATCTCCACTGTATATACTTGGATATCAAATACAATAAAGCAAACATACGTATACGGCCTTTCGCTGCATCTTTAGCTGCCTCCAGAGCTGGATCATAGGGAGGAGGAGCTGCAGGAGAAACAGCTTGTGTTTGTGTTTTCAATTCAACAAATGAAGTTGGCTGAGAATGATGAGAAGAAGTAGATGTCGAGCCTGAGATCTCGACAGGGCCTCCTGGGCATTCCTATGGGGCCCTCGTTGCATGCAGAGAGACAGCAGAATAATATGAAGAGAAAATATATAAACATACTTCGCTTATCTTGGATATTCGCATGCTTCTTGTTGCCTCGCCGGCCGTCAACTCCAATGATTTTGACTCTATTCCATTTTGTTTTGATCCCTCAAATGATAGAAGAGGAGATTCTATCGACACTGTAAACTCTCCTCCGTCTTTAGAGACACCAGCGTGAATGGCTGCTGTACAAATCGCGCTTTGTTCTGCGTATACACCCGAAGATCCAAAGATGGAGGGAGGAGCCTCGCTACTGTCTGCGCATCCAGGAGGGCATTCAACGAGTACGTTTGTCTGTCCATGGTATTCAAATTAATGATTGTATGACGGATGATTTGATAAAGAGAGAAGGAGAGGATTACGTTGATTGTGCCTTTGAATGCCTCATTTCCCTCCATCACCGTATCACAAGTCAGAGACAATGCGGGTCTGGAGGTAGATCGATTGGCTTCGTGTACAAGTAGAAACCATCAAGAATAAAACAACAACTCACCCGCGTTCGATTCCCCCTGTGGTGTTTGTAGAACAAAGAATAGCAGCTACTGGAGTCGTCGACAATGCAAAGTAGCTGAGTTTCCCTCCACTCGATTTCCCGAATCCTACAAAACAATCAGAGAAAGAACAACGAAAAGATATATATATATATATATATATATATATATATATATATATATATATATATATAATTTAATAACCCCCACCAACTGTGTCTGAATATGTTGTAGCATTGCTGTCCGAAGCAGCAAGAGCAAGGATAAGACCCGTCAGATCTGTGGTGCCATCAAACAGATCGTGAAACGTTGAAGTACAAACTCCATAGCTGCAACCATGATCATAAGCAATGGGAATAGCTTCTTCTCCATCTAGATGAATGCCTGTATAATAATATAATAATATGTATAATAATATATTTACCGTAGAAACAAACAAAAGCAATCTACGTGTTGATTGATAGCATTCATATTATTCAACTCACCTATCTGTCCAGCAGCTCGCATCACACTATGAAGATGAGATAACCCCCGAGGTATAAACGGCTCGAGGCCAACAGAAGCACAACCATATCGAATATCCGAAACAGAAGACAGAAGCCCAGCAGGCCGATTGCCTGTCAGAGCAATATCTGATTTCAACAATACATGAATCATAGTCCCTGTTGACATATCGCAGTAACTTCGCATGGGTTTCTCAGAACAACGAGGCAGAAGCCTGAAAACAAATAGAGGAATTGAGCGAATATATATATATATATATATATATATATATATATATATATATATATATATATATATATATATATATATATATATATATATATTACCAGTAAAAGCCAGAAACTGCATGCGGGGTTTTCTGCTTTATCCAGTAACAATCGAGAGCAGGGTTATCTTCAGCTTCTCCTGAAACGTAAGTACTCCATAAAAAGAAGGAACATATAATATAACATAATATATATAAATATACAGAAACAGAGGCGACACGATGCTAAACGAAGGCTAGCTGATGTGCTGATACATTATATATATATATATATATATATATATATATATATATAGATAGATAGATAGATAGATAGATAGATAGATAGATAGATAGATAGATAGATAGATAGATAGATAGATAGATAGATAGATAGATAGATAGATAGATAGATAGATAGATAGATAGATAGATAGATAGATAGATAGATAGATAGATAGATAGATATAGATAGATAGATAGATAGATAGATATAGATATAGATATAGATATACCTGGTTGTAGCTGTTCTACGGAGTATGCTTTGATTCTTTGTATGGTATTTTGAAATCTGGAAATCAGGGCTCGAGCATTATGTCGAAGTTGTTTGATTTGTTGATTTTGTTTTATTTTTTCTTCTTTGCAATTTAGCATTTCTGTGAATGCTTCTTCTACTTTCTTCGCTATGTGTTGAATACTCTTCCTCTTGGCGATGACATCAACACCAATCATATGTGTTTGTTTTATAATTTCAGGATCTACTCCATTTATATACGACACAAAATATTTATCTCGAGCATCATCAGAATTCGCTGTCTCGACACAACTTCCTATGGCGGGCTCAAGTTTATTTGCGAATATACGAATCTCCTTAATTGCATATCGATATTTATCTTCATATATCCCCAAACGTGGATGTGGTTGCTGCATCACGATACGAATAATCTGTGCTGGCACGCCATCTAATGCGTCTTTTGTTGACAAGGAAGGATTCGCATCGTTTTGTACGACATCTCTGAAACAGAAGAAGAAGAATAAGAATAAGAAGAATATATATATATATATATATATATATATAGATAGATAGATAGATAGATAGATAGATAGATAGACAGATAGATAGATATAGATATAGATATAGATATATAAATATATAGATATATAGATATATATAGATATAGATATAGATATATATATAGATATATAAGAAAAGAAATAAACCCACATAAACGTTGAGCCGTCAGTGCTGACTTGTAGGATGTATGATAACGCTGGCTGTTCCCAATCAATTCCTGTTGCTGCCACTCTTACAACTTTCCCTATAAGAATAAGAATATAATAAAAATAAACAGATAATAATAATAATAATAATAATAATAATAATAATAATAATAATAATAATAATAATAATAATAATAAACAGGTAAATTAAAATAGTATTTGATATTGTATGAAGAGAATATTAAACTAGAAATTGGAAACGAACCCAAGTTAATATCGAACGTAACAAGATATTCGTCTTTATCTTCAAATACCTCCGAAGCCCACGAAGTATTTGTATCTCTGTCTACAGCTTTCTCAGGTCCATGGCCCTCATCAGAACTACTCGAGGCTTCTGCTGTTACTCCTGAGCTAACAACCAAATCAACAAAACCAGCAGACGAGCCATTCACATTCTTCTGCGTCAAACACCATGAGCCCGTCTTGGCTATTCGTAGCTGTGCATTCCCTTGAAATATCCATCCTGATCTGCCGTCGCCTTCTTCAAGAGCCCGAGAACACTTTGATAGAATAACAGTACCGCTGCCTCCTATTAGAAAACAAAGCAGCTGTATATACACTCCAAAACATACATATACAGACAATATAAACCTACCAGATTCATCTCCTCCCTGCAACACCAAACAATGAGGGGGATTGCTGAAGGCGCTGACGATTTGAGTTTGTGGGTTTGTCTTCCACAACTCCTGAAGGAAACCATTCAACGTTTTGGGGGTTGGGGTTTAGGGTTTAGGGATTAGGGTTTAGGGTTTAGGGTTTAGGGTTTAGGGTTTAGAGAGGGTCTCACGCGTCCATCGCCTGCAGCAATGGCGTCTTCACAGAAGTTGAGGACTGCTCTTGCTCCTTCTTTGTTAATCTTTCCGCCTTCTACCTGCAATAACGAAGGCAGTTGTTGTTGTAGATTATATCATCAACAATAAAATATATTTAAATGACTGACTTCTAAACACATATCCCCTGAAGGGCTCGTTATACCGGAGATAATCATAAAGAGAGGTTGTCCTGCTCCTATTGGTGTTATTTGATTGATGCCGAAGAATTGATTCGACGTCTTCCTCATCGTCACAACAACAACTCGACATTCTAAAGGGGAGCTGAAGGAGATAATCTCCTCAAATGAAGCTGAACAATATATATATAATATAAAAAATCAAACAAACATATATATATATATATATATAGATAGATAGATAGATAGATATAGATATAGATATAAGCATTTCTTGAAAATTCGTTCAAGTCTAACGATAAGATAAACAACACTCACAGCCAGTTCCTGCTGTTGGCCTCCATGGCACCGCCACGAAGAAGTTCTTTCCATCAGATGAAGTTGAAACTTGCACCTCCTGTTGTATCTCACCTTCTTCAACAAACAAACAAACATCAGAAACAAATATATAACATCAAATACCTGAGGAGCATATTCCCAGCGAATTCGAATGCCTTTGATTCTTCCAGGAACATCGAGAGTTCCACTCCACACCACTGATCAAATATTTTCTTCGTTTTCAAATCATACACAAAAATTTGAATGTTGCTGTTTCTAATACCTTGTTCATCAGAGGCGTGATTACCGGCACTACACCAATACCCCGATCCAGGCTGCAGCGCTCTGGCTGCCTCGAAACCAGCCCCGAAAGATGAAGTTGCAGAAGCATCGTTAAATGCGTAGAAATCAGCAGATGTATCTTGACTCGCGCACATGCATGCCAGCGAAGCCACCAACAGTGACGACACCAATAAACCGCGCACAGCCGCCTTCATGATGAAAGCGAGCGAAAAAGAAATAAGACAATCGCAGCAACTTAACAAGCACATTAATGTATTGCAGCTCCCTTGCTGGGAGCAAACTCAGCCAGTTTCTCGATAGCCCAGCGATGAGCAGAAATTTCAGAGTTTCGCTGCTGTACGTACACCCCAATTACCAGCAAACTGAAGCCATAGCTTTTCTTGCTAAAGCAACGAAATCATGAGAGAATCTGCCAGCCGTATCCATGGCATGGTTTCCTCTACCGTAAAGGATTATAATGTTTATATTATGTGTTATTATACTAGTTTTCAGGTTTTCAGGGTCTATAATTGCTATCTACGAATAAAAGGAGAGCTGAACGGTCCACTGCAAGCTGCGTGTCAGTGCTCCTCTGCAGATACCAATCATCTGTACCTTGTGGCTTTAGAAGGCGTTTTCAGACAGCAAATAAAACCATAAATTAAAAACTGTTTAAAACAATTTAAAACAAAAAAAAGGAGGGCAGAAGCCGCAGAAATTGAATCAAGGGGGGGGGGGGGGAGTCTGTCATTCTCATAGTCTACGCATTGACATAGACAGGAAGCTGTAGATACAGCTAGAGGATGCCTCCATCATCGCCATCATCCATGTGATCATCTAAATCTTCATCTGCGTAGTAATCATGTGCATAATCGTCTCCTCCAAAATCATCGTCTTCAGCGCCAAACAAATCTTCTGCAAAGCAAGAAAGAAAAGACAGAGACAAAGAAGAGGATATCTTCTCTAGGAAGAAAAGGAATAGAGCAATATGAGACAGTCTCTCCAT
>OY986946.1:1184274-1205155 GCA_963920595.1 Eimeria praecox | reverse complement strand
CATTTTCAATTCTGTATTAAAACATTTAAGTCTCAAGAGCAGCAGCAATATCAGCAATATCAGCAATATCAGCAGCAGCAGCAGCAGCAACAGGAGGAGGAGGAGTTGTATGTTTAGTGTATAGCACCACCTACCTTCAACATTAGGATCTGTCTGTCCAGGTTGTGCTTTATCTTCATTTGCTTTATTTTCATCTTCTTTCTGTTCCATTTCTTTAAGTCGAAGTCTCTTAGACTCTGCTGCAGCTCTCGATACGCCGCGAGCGACACGAATAAAACGGCTTTGTAGTAGCTCAGTAGGGAAATACTGACTACCACAATACGAGACAATTGCTTCTTTTTGTGCTTCCCAATCAAATATATTTAAATCATTTGAAATAGAATAATTGCGACCTTCTAATTTACTTCGACGTTCCGATATACAACATTCTGCTGTACGCCAATGATTTGTTAATAAACGATAAGCTAACACCGCCCCGGCTGCCTCATCATCTAAATCTGCTGCTCTCTCAATATGAAACGTCGGAGGATACAGCGGAGGTTCAGATGTTACGGGGCCTGTTATCAAAAAAGACAGAAAAAAAAACAAGATACAAGATTTGCATGTAGCTAATTTCTGGAACGAGAGACGTTTTGTATGTAGAATATATATATATATATATATATATATATATATATATATATATATATATATAGAGAGAGAGAGAGAGAGAGAGAGAGAGAGAGACAGAGAGAAAGAAAGAGAGAATAGAGAGAAAAAGTAGGTATAGTTAATGTTGTAGGTTGAATCAATTAGATTGTAGGGAATATATAATAAGGAGCTTCGACTCTCCTCCTGTTGAGCTTCTGCTGCTGTTGAGATTTCGTATACTTACCATGACGCTCCACGCCTTCTCTCACCCACTTCCTCGCATCTCCTCCTGCAGATCCTCCTCCTCTTCCTCCTTTCATTATGGGGCTGCAGATTTGTGTCTAATAATATCTGTAGTCAGTTAGTTCTCTGGGTATTGTATTGTAAGGGGTAGGACGGAAGCGGCTGTGCTTGGAGGCGGGGGAGTTGATATTAATATCGAGGAATACGTTCATTTAATCATCATATATTGGCTTTCATACAGATAAATGATTAAGGAATTCATTAATTGAACAAGCCTACAAACATGGAGGAAGAGATCTACTACGGGCGAGGGGCCCCCCGCTGCCATAGGCACACCAGCCAGAAGCTGTTCTGCATGCACAGAATGCGAGGCTCGAAAAGATGAATTATCAACAAATATTCAACAAAGTTTGACGTATTAAATACAAGAGAGAGAAATATTGCGCTAAAGTTTACATTAATTTGCAGGTTTCTCTGCTTTCCCTGTCTAGAAGACCGCCGAGTCGATTACGAAGGCGCGTCTGCCGGCATTGCTTGGTGTCTGTACAGCTGAAATCGTAATTTGTAGACGATGATTTGAGATCGTTATTTTCTGTTTTAAAGTTTATATACAAGGCTTTGTTCTCTTGTTTCTTACAATGAAAGCCCTGGGACTCGTCGCTTCAGGCAGCAGCCTGAGCCCGCTGCAGGAGTTGAAGAAAGCAAAGACGAACAACAAGGACAAATCATCAAAAAATGGATTTGATAACAAAGGCCAAAAGCGAGATCGAGTAAAAGAATATATGGAGGAGAAATTCTATGAACAGTTTCAACCCAAAAGAGATATCCACTCACGAATACGTAAACTCGCACTTGATAGAGATACTCTACGAAGGGCTGAGGGAAACATTAGAAAACAAATGCTGAAGACTGCAATATCAGGCAGCACCAGTTCTGTTACATCCTCTCAGTCAACACAGAAAAAAACAAATAAACAACGAAAAAATAAAAAAAAAATAAATAAAAACAGGCGAGGACCACCCCCCAAAACAAAAGCAGAAATCTGTGCTATGGTACGCCGCTCACCTCCCTCGAAGTAAATATTAAAATGAAGTTGTTGTTTTATGAAGAAGTCGAATGATTGTTTAGTTATTCGTCTTGTTTGTTCTTATATATATATATATATATATGTATATATATATATATATATATATATATATATATATATATATATATATATATATATATATATATATATGCTGTTGAGTTGCTTGTGCGTGGTCTTAGTAATATTACGTATAGTGTACATATATTATTATCTTCTTATGTTTATTATTATGTTGCTTATGCTGAATCGTTTTCTTGTTATCTTGTTTATATGTGTTGTTATATAAAGAAAATATATTATTTAATTATTTATGTATATTCGCATGCTGTTGATGCATGTCCGTAAGTTTTTATTAGTGTATGTTATTATGTTATGATTGGATATTAATATGTTATTACTGTATATTAGTTTGCTACGAATGTATCTTATTATGTTCATCATATATATTATATTACTAACATTTATTATTATATTATTATCATATATCCAAAGCTGCATGTGTTTATTCTTTGTTTTCAGGTTTTGTCTCGTGTACGCGACTTGTAGTCTCCCTGCTTTCCTTGCCATTTTCTCAGGTGTATGTACACCTCAGAAACGTTCCCTGGGGAACGTTCTGTTGGTTTTTTAGTTTTATTGGAGAGGATCAGAAATCATTCAGGTGTACGTACACCTGAATGATTGAGGTGTATGTATATACACCTGAATGATTCAGGTGGTGTACATACACCTGAATAACTTCTTTCTTGCCTAGGGACACCATACCACTAGTGTCGTATTCAACTTTGCAGTAATTGTTTATAAGGGAAAGTATTAATTATTTATTGTCTGTAAGCGTACACTTCTCTTCCTACCCATAGATTGAACAGATGAAGCTACACCAGAAGGGCTTTCTTATAAAACCTTTTCTATCTAATCTTAGTTAAGTATAGACAAAGACGAACACATAGTCTGAAAGGCAATTTAAACTGTATTGTCTCGCTATAAGAACAGAAGAACAGAGAAGAAATAATAATTGTTTAGAGAGGAGGAGGCTTCAACACATGTTCGGCGAATAATTAGCTGCACACACAAACACTACTTCATAGTATCTCAACTCTGTTGTGTTTAATAAGAAAGAAGAAAAATGAATTGAGATAGTTACTGGGAACAAGCATTGAACGGGGTGTACATGCAGCTGGTCTCTGTCGCGAAGGCTTATGTATAGCAGGGAAGCCTCAGATCATTTGTTTTTGCAGTTATAATACTTCCTGCACTTGCAGTCGTGCGAGGCTTCCCCTTGTGCTTTCAAAACCAAAGCCTTTTTACTACTAATATCGCCGCCATACCCCAACCCCATTGGGGTGTACGTACAGCCGAAAGGCACAGCAACGTCAACATGAAATAGAAAATAGAAAATAATACGAATAGATCAAACTGAAGGATATATATACAGCTTTAGCTACCCACTACAACTCTGTCGAACAACCACCATATATATTTACTTGTATATATACATATATATATATATATATATATATATATATATATATATATATATATATATACACTAGAAACACAACAGCTAAGCACCAGGGCGTGCAAGAAAAGGCCAGCGAGCGAGCAATAGAAAAAGCAGGGAGAAGAAAATACTAAGACGCTGAGCTGAGCCAGACAGCCACACCCAGGAACATCTGCGAGGGAATGGTGGAGTGTACAGACAGCTGTGGGGTTAAGAGAAGGGTACAGGTGGCGCCGCTGCTGCTCGAAGGCTGAAAGTATTTAAATCCTATGCAGCTGCTGCTGCATGCAGCCCCAAACTCGATCCATCCTCCTATCGTTGCTTCCCTACAACGCAGCCCGCAGCTCTTGCAGTCTGGCTTCTATATCAGATAAACATCAGATAGTGGGCGCATCTCTACAACAACAATAACAACAATAATAATAATAATAAGATTGTTTTTATTATTACAATAATAATAATAATTATTATTTATTTATTTATTTATTTTGATTCTTAGACAAGTAGAGCAGCGCACCACCCGACAGCATTTACGCTTATGAAGCTACACATTGATGGCGGACAAGAAAGAAGGAGAGAAGCACACAAGAAAGTATTAAATTAATATATTTTAAAGAGAGATGAGGAGGGACTGCTTCCTATAAACATTTAATTTATCTTTATTCTTCTTCTTTTCTGTCTACAACTCGTTGAGATTGTCGAGACAAGCCCAGAATTATTGTTGGCCTCTGCGCACTTCAGCAGGCTGTTGCAGCTTATCAGCATAAAACTAATACAAGACCCTCTCTGGCGGCTTTCTATCAATTTATTCAGCTAGCCATTGACCTCCATAGCTAGCTAGCTAGCTATCAACATCCGTAGCTAGCTAGCCATCCACATCTGTAGCTAGTCATCAGCATCTTCAGCTAGCTATAAGCATCTACAGCTAGCCATCAGCCTCTGCATCTAGTCACAGCCGGATATCCACAGCTAGCCATCGATTCATTTTCTGTAGCTAGCCATCCTTCTCTGTAGCTAGCCATCAACGTAGGCCGCCATGTATCTGTATCTAGGTCTAGAGCTAGCCATCCATCTTAGGAGCTAGCTAGCATTGTGTTTGGCATTTTGGTGATCTGAATTTCTTGTGTTTTGAGATGCAGCTGTTATTTGTTTCTTCCGTTCTAACAAAACGGTCTCCGTCACGAGAGCACGTAGAGTCTGAACGATATCGGCGTTGCACAGAGAAGTCGTATCGCCCAAGTTGCTGTCTAGACAGCACAACTTTCGCAGCAACCTTCTCATGATCTTCCCGCTTTGTGTTTTAGGAAGTCCTAAGAAACACAATATTCAAAAAAGAAGCGAAAATGAAGGACAAGGTAACGAAACACAGACAAGACTTGCTCCTATGCAGCTGTTTAAATAAATAAATAAATAAATAAATAAATAAAAATAAGAATATAATAAAGAAATCAAAAGCAAGTCCACAATGAGAGTTGATAATAATAGAGAAGCACGACGGAAATACAGATGGGCTTATATGAATGTGAGGGACAGAAACAAACGAATAACAACACAAGCAAAAAGAAGAAAAGGGATAAAAGATGAGAGACAGAAGGAATGAGACAAAAGAAAAGATATAGAAGAAGAGAAATAGCAAAAAAAGACGAAAGAAAGACGACAGAAACGAAGACAGGAGAGGAGACAGAATAGATGCAACGCCCTCCTGTTCAAGTAAAACACCTAGGCAAGTTCAAAATAGATTATTATTATTACTGAATATTCTTTTTAAATATATTCTTTCATGTTTATATGAGAATTTCAGGTGTACCTGGAGCTACAACGATGAAGTCAGGCGTCGCGATCGGGCCGATTTCTTTCCTCACTTGTGTTTTTGCTTCTTCTACTATTCCTTCTTCCGACGTCCCAGCCTGTGCATGCAAGAAGCCAAAGCAAGCGAATAAAGTAATTAAAATTGAAAGGCATTTCTATCTCGGGTGTATACACACATCAGAAAAGAACAAAAAGAAAAAAACTGCTCTGCTATGCTCTCTTCTTAAGTTGGTTGATTCTGTACAGATCAGCCGCCTTCTCTCTGTCTTCGTTCTACGGGCACTGCGGTTTTTCAATAATAGTATAATATATAATAATACTATATATAATAATACTAATAATAATAGGATTAGAAATGAAATTACTTTTAAAATGACAAAGCAAAACACCGCCGTCCCCTTAACATCGTGAGGAACGCCAACTACGGCCGCCTCGCAGATATTCGGATGTTGAACCAAAGCATGTTCAATTTCTGCTGTACTTAGCCTGTGGCCTGTTGATAGAAACCAAACACAAGAAGAAAAACAGGAGAAAAATCAAACGAAACGAACAGATAAACATGCATAAATACAAGGTGTATTAAGGATAACACCAACGAAAATACAAAGCAAAATAACAAAAGAACGATATATACAAAATATAAAAACAAAAATAAAACAAAAACAAACATGAAAAGAGCAAAAACAGATTCCGCTGTTGCAGCTATGAAGGGTTTTCTGTATCTCTCTCTCTCTCTCTCTGTCTGATGGCGTCTATTTGGTCTGAAAAAGTAGAATAAAAGGTTTTTTCTTGGATATATCTGATGGGAATGATGATATAAATTCAATTATGTTAATATTTTGTTGTTTTATTTTGCTTTCTCCGACAGAAATCATGTATTCAAATCTTACCTGATACGTTCAAGGTGTCATCGACTCTGCCTGTGATCCAGTAATGCCCGTCTGCATCTCTATAAGCTCCATCCCCTGTGAAGTAATATCCCGGGTATGGGGCTAAATATGTATTTAACAGTCGTTTGTGAGCCCGATGAACAGTTCGGCACATCCCTGCACCAAAACAACAAACAGAAACACTACTAACCTGACAATCTCTCTATGCATGCAGAACCAAACAGCAGCAAACATCGCAGCAGCTTCAGCAAACCAGCAGCACGAAATGAGAGAGAGGGAGAAGTAAGAATCCAAACAAACAGAAACTTTGGAAGTAAAAACACCGAAAACAAAACGCAATACAACATACAAACAGAAGCAACGACAATACGCATGAGGAGAGAACACGCACAGTAAGCAGCCAGACAGAAACAATATAATATTCAGACAGACAGGCAACAACCCTAAAAAGAAGACGCAATAGAAACAATCCTTCGGAGAAAGCAGAAACAAAAATAACAGAAGAAAACCAACACCAGCAAACATCACCAGCATCATACAAAGACACAGCTCAACAACCAGCAGCAAAAATAGACAGCAGAGTACACAAGCAGCAAAAGACCACAAATGGCGTCCCCACGGCCGCCGCAGCAGCAGCAAGAAGAGGAACAGCAGCAGCAGCAAGAAGAGGAACAGCAGCAGCAGCAGCAGCAAGAAGTGGAAGAGCAGCAGCAGCAGGAACAGCAACAAGAGGAAGATCAGCAGCAGCAGGAGCAGCAAGAAAAGGAAGAGCAGCATCATATGCCAGGGAAGAAGCTGTACTTAGTTGATTTCAGCAGTACCTGGCCAAGATCGTTTGATACATAGAACCCCGCAAACATTATTTCCTGTTTTCTCTTCCCCTGATTGAGGGTCAACGATTGCAGGTTCAACTCCAAAGAAAGGTACCATAGCACACCCGGGTTTCGTAACGGTGGCACCAGGAAATGGGGCTAAGACGTGGCCCCCTGTCTCTGTCTGCCAGTACGTATCAACTACCGAGCACTGAGATCGCCCTACATTCTTGTAATACCATCGCCACGCCTCTGGGTTTATAGGCTCCCCTACAGAACCAATCACCCTCAGCGTGCTCAAGTCGTACTTCTTTGGCCACTCTTCCCCATGCTGCATCAACGCCCTGAGCAGCAACAATAATACAGAAACAGCAACAACACCAGCACGTAAGCAACATATCAACGTAGAGACGAGGGAGATTCTCTCTGTCTCTAATTGAAGATCAAGGAAGGAAATCGAGGAGAACAAGAGAAAGAGAACGAGAGACGAAGAAGTTGTATACTGTTGTTGAATTTCGCTCGTGTATACACCGCAGATTCCCCTACCTGATGGCAGTAGGCGATGTGTACAGCTGCGTCACCTTCCACTTCTGTACCAACTCCCAGTACCTGAGAAAAGGAGATATACGAAAGAAAAAAAGAAAAAAGAATAGATTAAAACAGCCACAAATATATTATCAATCCTACACACGGACACTAAGAAAAACACAGATAGGCCATTTCGTCAGACAGACAGAACAGACACCAGCAGCAACGGAAAGAGACGCCGTCTCTATTTCAGATGCATAGATAAACATATATCTATATCTATATCTGTATCTATCTATATATCTATCTATATATATATATATATAGATAGATAGATAGATAGATAGATACATAGATACATAGATAGATAGATATAGACATTGATATAGATATAGATATAGATATACAGATATAGATATAGACAAATAGATATATATATGTATAGATATACAGATATATAGATATATAGATATAGATAGATAGATAGATATACTATACCTCCCAGGGTTTGGATAAGTGGGTATGCCTTGGAAAAGAATGGTGGATGCTCCGTTACAAAGGGGCCCGTAGACAGTGTAAGAGTGGCCTGTGATCCAACCACAGTCAGCCATACACCCGAAGGTGTCGCCTGGGTGATAGTCGAAAATATATTCATGGGTTAATGCCGCATACAACAAATATCCAGCTGTTGTATGGCAAACACCCTGCAAACACATAAAACAAACAAAATAAAAAATAAAATTGTAATTATTATATATATATATATATATATATATATATACATATATATACATATATATATATATATATATATACAAAACGAACAGCATAACAATATATATACAAAATAAACAACAAAATATATATATTGAACACACAACCTATAAAAACACGAAGAAACAAACTATACAACAAACAAACAACAAAAGATATAAACACGGGGAAGAATGAAAAAGCTAAGAAGTGAAGCATAACACAAACATTTCCGCTCAAGAAATACAACAAAATCAACACAAGACAAACAAAACAAGAAAAACAAAACAAGACAAACAACACAAGACAAACAAACAAGAGAAATAGCACAAGACAAATGGCAGGAGCCCGGAGGCAAAGCAGCAGACAGGATCTACGAGGGGTTTACAGAAAGTGTAGCTGCATATAACATATGATGAAGAGTTGCGGTGTGTATACACACGTAGAGATAGACGAATATATATATATATATATATATATATATATATATATATATATATATATATATATATATATATATATATATATATATATATATATATATATATCAAGCAACTACGCATGCGCATGCAGCCCCAGAAACAAATACGAAAGCATAAAAGATATGAAGATCATACTCACGAAGGCAGAGCTGATCAAGTATGCATAGACAGGTATAAACAAAAACACTCTAAGACGCTACTATACCAAGAGAGAAAAACAATACTATTAAAATAAAATAAAATAAGAACATATATACAACAACATAGCAGATGAAGAGACTATACAGACACCACAGCAACGCTAAATAAACATATCTTGAAGGGGAAATGCATGCAGATGGCGGACTGCCAGTGTTCTATTATATATGTATATATATATATATATATATATATATATAGAGAGAGAGAGAGAGAGAGAGAGAGAAAGATACAGATACAGCTATAGATATACAGATATAGATATATAGATATATATAGATGTAGATATATAGATATAGATATAGATATAGATATAGATATAGATATAGATATAGATATAGATATAGATATAGATATAGATATAGATATAGATATAGATAGATATAGATAAATACACATATATAGACAGGCAGACAGGCAGGAATCTAGGTAGATAGAGAGACATGTATATAGACAGATAGACAGATAGACAGACAGATAGGCAGATAGATAGACAGAAAGGTAGATAGATAGATCGATAGATCGGTCGATCGATAGATAGATAGATAGACAGATAGATAGATAGATAGATAGATAGATAGATAGATAGATAGATAGATAGATAGATAGATAGATAGATAGATAGATAGATAGATAGATAGATAGATAGATAGATAGACAGATAGACAGATAGATAGATAGATAGATAGATAGATAGAGACAGACAGATAGACAGATAGATAGGTAGGTAGATATCCACGGCATCAACCTCATATGGTGGAATAATTAAGTACTCATATCTATATATCTATATCTATATACACATAATGTATATATATACATATATATATATATATATATATATATATATATATATCGCACCTTAGGTTTTCCGGTGGATCCTGAGGTGTATAGGATGAACAGGAGGTCCTCGCTATCCATCATTTCTAACGGGCAGTACGGGCGCATCTGTGGCAGCAAGTCGTCGCCTGACAGATCTCGGCCGTCTATGAAGCTGCTAGGGTCAGCTGAAAAGAAGAAAGAAGAAAAAAATGAGGAGTGTATTCATGCGTGAGTTGATATAGACAGATGGCATCCAAAGAAGAGAAGAAAGGGAAGACAAACAAAAGGTATTAGAGATATTAATATACACATGCATACACACTGACACCACAAACAATAAAGAGATCTCAATCAATCAATCAATCAATCAATCAATCAATCAATCAATCAATCAATCAATCAATCAATCAATCAATCAATCAATCAATCAATCAATCAATCAATCAATCAATCAATCAATCAATCAATCAATCAATCAATCAATCAATCAATCAATCAATCAATCAATCAATCAATCAATCAATCAATCAATCAATCAATCAATCAATCAATCAATCAATCAATCAATCAATCAATCAATCAATCAATCAATCAATCAATCTAACAAACAAATAACGCAGACAAGCAAACAAACAAACACCATAGTACCAACAGCCAACCCAAAGAAAGCAATCCTGTCTGCGCTCTCTGATCCATCAACAAGATATTTTTAAATAAGAATAAACACAAGACAGCATCAAGTATACACTCAAACATAAACCCTACCTGATTTCCTAAACAAGACGACGTGCTGTACACAGGAGCATAGCTTCAGTGCCTCGTCTACCACCGCCTTCAGCCTTACAATTCGCCCCCCTCGCATGCCATGGGTGGCCGTTATCAGCTGCAGAGTCAGAGAGAAAAACATATATAATGAGTCATACAATTGAAGCACACCCTCAATATACTCCTATCTCAAGTGTATGTACGTATGTACGTACGTACACCTCAACACATATTATTGTTCATCCCTAAAAACCATAATTTAAAGACGCACCACTCGGCTGTTTGCATCTTCCAGACGTTCTGCCAAACTGTTGGCTGAGAAACCCGCGAAGACGACACTGCAATCGAAACAACGAGACAATGAGGCAGCAGCACACCAGATGAAAGGAGATGTAAAACCAACAAAATCCTTTAAAGCCCTAAATCCTGAGCAGCTGTAGCTGTTGATGCTACACAACTAGCTCCTCATGCATGCACACTTCGGGGTAATGTGATATGAAACAAGTTGGGAACTAAGAGAAAAACATTCATCGCGATGATCTAAAGAATGCCTCATTCAGCCTGCTTCCGGGCAGATCGCAGAGCAAAGCAACCAATGAAGACGCTTTGTGTGTATGTACACCGCTTCATATTCTATGAAGATACTGGAAGTGTGTGTATATCTAAACAGAACGAAATCTCTTGGTAGATAACATACTGCCCTACTGCACATTATATATATCTATATCTATCTATATATCTATCTATATATATATATATATGGGTGTGCGTGTAGTATATATATTATATATTCTATATCTTATATATGTTAAATCATTATATATATATATATATATATATATATATATACCTGTGGACGGCACCGATTCTGGCACAAGCCAACATAGCGTAGACGATCTCAGGTATCATAGGGAGGTAAATGGTGACGATGTCGCCTTTCCTCACGTCAAGGCTTTTAAGAAGATTGGCAAAACGACAGACTTGGTCTGTGAAAAAAGAAACGGGGACAGAGGCGAATCTAAAACATGCACACCACCACCTCAGCTGGCTGTACGTACACCTCAAACACGACCCAATGATACGGTCATATGAGATGCTGCATAGATTGTGCAGAACAAACCATCAATTCAACTCACCTTGCAGCTCTCTGTACGTCACCACTTGACTCTCATCCGAGTTGTCGCCTTCACATATCAGCGCAACTCGCTGAGGGTATTGCTCCGCCCATCTGTCTACGCAGTTGTCACAGACCTGAATCGAACAAACACATTAAATATATATATAAATATATATATTATTATATATTATATTGATATACATAAACCAAATTCAACACTGAACTTCAGAGTGCATAGAGATACATACATCCTTTTGCTTCTCCTTCAAAACAAAGGACGGTAATACATATAAGGATTACGTAGGCTGCTATCCGACATATGCTGCTGCTGCTGCTACTGCTGCTACTGCTACTGCTGCTGCTGCTACTGCTGCTGCTGCTGCTGCTGCAACGCCAGGGTATGAGCTGGCTCACATTCAGCTTTCCATTGAGGAACCACGAGACATCTCCGTCCTTCAGTGACCCGTGTTGAGTCTTCGTGAAAGGCTGAAACCAACGAAGCTTCTCCAGCGCCCGCTGTACAGACACCTCACAGACATGAGACACAATGGCTCTTCAGTTGTCAGCATTCAACTCATCTACATAGAGAATACGACCAACCCCCCCTCCCCCCCCTCCTCTTTACGAGCACAGAACAATTGGCGAGACATTACAAATATAAATGTAGAATGCATACCTACGCAGCTGCATGCACGTAGGTATTCCTTTATGTATATATATATATATATATATATATATATATATATATATATATATATATATATATATATATATATGCACATAGACACGTTTGCTATGTTATATATATATACCACTCAGAAAAGAAAAGAATAAGATGAAGAAAACTGAAGAAAGAAAAAGAAAATAGCCCCACAGGCTCAGTGAGGAAGTGAAGAGTTAATTACCTCTTTCCAAAAATTGTCGGCGTCCTTCAAACTCCGCCAGTAGAGGTGTTTGTACATACTCTGTAACAGTACACACGAAGGGTATATACGCGATTCCATAGAACATGCAAGTAAAGTCTACAATATAAATATACAAGTCTGGCAGCTACAGAAGAAACATGTTCCTACCACCAAATAGAGAAGAGGACGAGCGTGTACACCTGTACATTTCACGAAATATATACACGAATAATATGAGAATGCATGCACATATCCATACACATTCTAACCGAGCACATACGATATATTTACTTGGCTACGAGAGGCATATGCATACAAAATGAGTAAACGAAGAAGAGAGAGATGCGCCAGCACAGACCGGCACCAGAAAAAGTAGGGACGATAGGGTGGTAGAACCTTCTCTCCCCGCCTATCAGCGATATAACTGCTCATCCTGAAGCTGGTGAAGTTATTTCCCTTTGTCACGGGCTGTCTAGACAGCTGCTGAGCTGGGGCTATTCATGAAGAACGCACTTCAGAGGGCACATTGCATCTGCTAGTGTTCTTCGGAGGCGGGTCATGAACCTCTCCAACTGGGAATGACGGAACAGCATCATGTGTTTCTTCTAAACTCAGGTCACTCCGTTCCACGTTAGGACTTCCTCTGTCCACTACACAGGCCTTGCCGAGATCTCTCTCCCAGGAAACCGGCATCTTGTGAACTCAGAGTCCGGCTCCTGGAGAGTCTGCGGAGCTCTTTTGAAGATTCCAACAGCTAAACAAATCACAAATAGTCAATATGCAAAGAAGAAGATGGAGATCGCACTTCAGACCCTCGCTTTCTTCTTCCTGTTCGCACGGGTAGTTCGCCACGATGCGATGGGTGGCACTCGCCAAAAGACGCTGCAAACAAACTGTCAATACACCTAAATTCAATGCAACTTTTGCATAAACAAAAATCTTTTTCTTCCGGAAATCGAACTGCCTTCCCTTTTCACCAACGCATCAAGACAGCAGCCATTTTGGGGGGCTCTCGTGGCAGTTGTACCTGACCTGATCGGTTGCTCTTGTAGTGTCTGAACAGCTTGCTGTATTTCGCCTTTACCCATTTAAATGATGTTTTGCTGCAGCTGATATATTTTGAGCAGTTTTCACCTTCTGTCTTAGCCACGCCAAGTTCACCACGTGTCGTACACTCTGCCGCTCACAGCCAGGCTATGTGTTCTCAGTGCATTTCACTAATCACACGTAGGAATTCGACTCGAATGAATACATACCGTTCCTCCTTTCCTAATAAGCAAGATTTGCAAAAATATTGGTGTTCCAGCTGCCTTCCAGTAGTGGTTGTTGTTCACGCATAACTAGATATGTGAAGGAACGCGTTCTGTAGCACGCTGTGCGAGATGCAGGTACTCGCATCTGTACTCGTAATCTGTACTCGCTCGCAGGCTCACTATGCAACGCCAAGGAAGTTTCTAAAGACTTTATGCAATGCACTCGTTAATGCCTGCGCATGCATCAGAAGGGGAAACTGGTTGTACGACCATGTGGGGCTGTCTTGCAACACTAGCTGCAGCAAGCTAGGGTGCAGCCCATGACAAGCCATTCCCTTCCCCACGAATTCCAGGCCGTTGGGCCATTGTGCCGAGGGTAACTGGAGGTTCGAGGGGATGCCAATTGCTTTAGGCGAGCTGTTTCTTTACCTCTTTGCCTCTATTGCGCCTCGGGACGATCCTGAGCTCATGCCGAGGGCTCTCGTTGCACTTCGTAGCTTGGTAGCACTTTGACGCTACTGGGAGAGGTGCGAGCCGGGAACGTCACTTCCAGAGCAGGGCGGTCTAGTGCAGTTCAAAGATTAGTGGCGAAGGGTTCTGCAAAGAAGGGGAAGTCTGTTTTACACAGTCCACATTTTGTTCCGTAAGTTCTTTGCCTCTTGTTCAGCTGCTCTGCTCTCATATGATGGAGGTTAGTCAGAATGTAGCCTCCGGCGGGGAGACGGCCAGCGGCCGGGCGCCACACAGCACCGAAACAGGCGGTGTATTTGCATCCTGTCCAGCACAACTTTGCAGCATAAGCAATTCATGAATTATATCTACGCGTTTGGTACCCTTCCAGGCAAGACAGCAGGCGCGATATAGCAGCAGTGCAGGGGCGCCTTGCTTCCACGGAGTTGTTCATTCGTCTTCAAGTGCCCCTTAAGAGCTCCAGTAACTACTGGTATCCTCCTTGCTGGAAGGGAACGCACGGCAGTGGTCATATCTCGGGAAGGGCACCACATTTCCGGATTGCTTCTGGAGTATAATAGTCTCTTTCGGCAGGCGCTGCGATGCAGATTTATCCCCAGATCGGCAAGTGAGCTGTGCTAAGACTGAGAAATTTTACACACGCTGTCGATTGTGTATTCCATCGAAAATTATCAGTCCTAGGTGAAAAGAAGCCCAACAGTGAAGTCGGAGATTCTCCGTCGTGGGGGCAGCTCTCCTGTGAGCCAATGATGTTGATGGCCTGTAGCCAGCTGATTCGTGTAGAGGAAACTAAGGGGTAAAAGATTTGAACGAGCCAGCGTTTTGAGTATTTACATGAAATAGCGAAGGAAAAAGCAAACCACACATCCCTAGCTGAGGTGGACAAAAGACGTTTAGAAATAACCAATATAGAGCGGATAGATATTGGAGGTGTGCTCGCCAGCCATGCATCTGCTTCCTGTGGAACAAACAAGGTCACAAAATTTGGTGTTGCATGGGCATGAAGGCAGCCAAGGAATCGGAGAAGGAACCCTCGAGAAGCGTCTCCAGGCAAGTAGGCAATGCACACAAGGACGCGCCTTGGCCCTTACTTAACGTGAGGAGCACTTACTGGAACCGAAGATATGGCTGCCGCACCTGTATATCTTCCTCGAGCCAGCTGAGTGCTTATTAAATTTTGCACTACTGGGCAGGAGTTGTTAGCGCGACTTCACACAGGCTGCGAAGTGTCTCTGATATCCGTAGCAACGACCTGGCGGGGTAATCGGCAAATCTATTCATTGGGTCAGTCTCTGCAACTACACTTCGCTGATGGCAGACAGGATAGGAGAATCTGTACAGCTATTCGAGCTTTATTCAGAAATAGGCAGCACTCCTTGTACGGGGCATTTACGTTGGAGCACTTCACCACGACGACATCATCCCAAGCATTTCGTGGGTGACTCAGTGGAGGGCGGTGACGCGGCCTCCTGATGCTACTGTTGCAGTCTGACTGTAAGGAAGCGGGGCGGAAGCGCAACCCTCGGAGCTTTAAACAATATCTGCATCCTCTACTGTAAGAAGAATGGAATCAGTGTCCCATAGAGAAAGGAGAGAGGAGGCTCCAACACAATGCAGGGGCACTGCAGGGAGCGAGTGGGGAACGCATGCACTCCGTCGCGACAGTCCTACAAAGAAATTTTGGGGAGTTGCATCTAGTTAACACCCGGGAAACAGCAGATGCGGGCACGGTTGAAGGATGCGTTCTCAAGTGAATTCAACAGCGCGGTCCCGAACTTCCTAGCAGGCCGGCCTCCAGATGGACGCTCAATACGCCCCATCGAAGGGATTACGGGAGCACTCCCAAGTATTTTCCAAGGTAGCGGCGATTCCTACGTATTGAAGGGGAAGCCGAGCGGCAGCCAGAATATCTGTTGAGAAAAGGTAAGGTTCAGCTGTCAGCCAACATGTTTGCGCACAATTCGGTATTGACGACGAAAATGGACGGGGAGGTGGCATAAGCGAGTCGATTTCAAACCCCTCAACAAAATTATGGTGAAGGAGAAGCTTCCGGTGGCAGAGAGAGGCATACAGAAGAACTACGTGACCACTTGGAGGGTTCAGCCGTCTCCTCAGCAGCTGGCTTCGCTGAGGAGTTGTTTCCAGATTCCAATGCATCCCGATGACACGCGCAAAACTACACTTCATTCGCGCAAACGCGAACTAGGACTGCATGCTCTTGGGGAGTGCGAATGCACCTGCTGTACAGCGACTGCCCAATCACGATTGCTTAAGGCCGACCAATAAGGGCTGTTTGTGTTCAGCCATAATCTGCAAAAGCACTGGCAGCACCTGCAGCCTGCTTTGCATCAATTACGGGAGAAGAAATGGTTGCACCAAAGGATTCGTTCTCCATGCAAACTATTAGCTTCTGAGGGTTTTCTGCTCTCCAGCAGGGGTCAGACCAGATCCAGCGATCGCAGAAGCCAAGGGGGCGTGACTGCTACCACTGTAAACTAGTAAGAGCTCCCAGAAGTTAGTCGCCCTCCCATCGTACTACCGTAACCCCATTCAGGGATTCTCTCGCATCGCCGTCCGTCCTACAGAACTGTAGGGGAAGGGGAAGCCGTTTATATGGGAAGCACCTGAAGAGGCAGCAGCCACGATCCTCTGCAGACACCTGATATCGTCTCTGGTACTCGCACATCCAGGTGTCGACAATCTTACCAATGCCAAAAAAGCAGTTGGGGCAACGCCCCCTCAGCAGGCGAACGGCACTAAGATCAGCAAGTAATAGATGGCTCCATAAAACGGTTTTACGGCAAGAGAGCATAAGTGCGTGTTACAATAGAAGGAGCGCTACGTGCTCTGGATGAGGTTTAAAAGTGTCTAAACTACTCAATTGTCAGGCATATCAAGCATATCGAAGTTTTAAACGACCATGAATCCCTGGCACTCTTTAGCTTACCTGCGAAGGAATTTCAAGATTGCGATAATCAAAGATTAGGTAAGTGGCGTTGCTGGCTTGCGCAGTATGACGCTACAGTAAAGTATATGAAGGGTATTACCATCGTGGTCACTGACGCACTCTTCAGACCCTTTACCGGTCAAGTACTGCATTCTGCCACTGTGCATATCTGCTCTCATTCCCTGCGCCTTTCCAAATTGTGCTCATGCGACTCCAGTTCTCGCTACGCGCAGCAACGGGTGACGGCAAAAGTGCCACAGCGTGGAGAATTATCCCGTGTGGTACCAGACGAAGAGTGGACTCCGCCGACTGTACGTTCCAGCTTCGCCTTGCACAGGCGCTTTGCTCACGATGCACGATCATGCTATAGCGGGTCATGGGTGTGTCAGAAAAACTGCAAAGTGGGTTGTTATATCCTCGCATGGCCTAAGATACGCCTGTCAACTTAGGGGCTTCTCCTCACTTGTCCGAAAGGTCAGCGGCAGAGGCGGCGGAACACTTTCAAACGTGAGCTCTTGCCGAACCTTCCGATCACCATGGATCTGGACGGATATTTCCATGGATTTCATAGTGGGCTTACCAGCAGCTACAGGCTGCGATTCCAGCAACGTTGTTGTTGATGGACTCAGCCAATAAGCCGATTTCATCCCGTGATCGAGTTTAGTCGCAACAAAAGGGTTGGCCCAGCTATTCATTAATTATGTCTCGAAGCTCCACAGTTCTCCAAAAACCATCATTACTGAGAGGGATCCGAAGCTCGTTCGCGCTGTCTGGCATGCATTCATGAAACTGCTTGATATGGACCATAATATGACCACTGACCACCGGGAAGCAGGGGGCCAGTCAGAAAGGGCGAACCATAGGCTTTTGCACTCAATAAAATCCACCAAATCGGCTTGGCCTTCTTCTGTGTACGGAATGGGTTTAAAATACAACGGAGCAACATTCGGCCCATTGTTCTCTTGCATTACTGGTTTACAGGGATTTGCCAGTGACTGACCTCTGGAAGGGCACTAGAGCTCGCTAGAAGCCAAGCCCTACGGGCGCCTCCTTGGCCTTCCACACGCACCTTGCTGCAGCGTGGGGGTGCAGGGGAAAAGGCACAGCAGCGACATGCAAGAAAATACCACAAACTACGTTCAGCAGTAATTTTCGAAGCAGGCAACTTTGTTCTATTGGATTCGCGTGCTCTTCGATGCACACAGGAGAAAGGGCAGCCGAAGCACCTTTGCAGGCGTTAGGTACGGCCATTCGCTGTTCGTTCCCAGGTGGGTGCGTTGGCGTACATCGCAGACTTACTTCCAACATGAAGAAGCCACCATGCAATCAAAGATGGTTTTCTCAAAAGGTTTTGTGAAGCATCTAAATTCCCCAGAACTATCAAGACAAAACCCCAGCAACGCCTCAGCGATAAGGGCGAGGTGGAGGAGATCGGCAAGGTTCTGGGCACTCATGAAACGACTCGCAGAGGCCAGAGAAGCGCAAGCACTACGCCAAACCGCCCAGGAACTGCCAAAGCAAGCGAAGGATCGCCTGTGCGCAGAAATTGCTGAATACCATTTAACGGCCCTCCTTGACTCAGCGGCATCGACTGCGTTTGATGCAAAAGAAGGGGCGCGCGCCCCCCGGCTTGCTGATTACCGGCAATCTCTTCTCAACTTATCTCTTTTTCAGCAAGCATAGCATTTGCAGGCCCAAAATCCATGGATACCATACCTGTACAATTTCCAAAGCCTCCCTCTTCTTTCTCAGATAGGGATGCAGATGCGGTGCTTTTTGTGCCTACGATCGAAAGGAGCCCATAATCTCGGCTAGGAGCCCATAATCTCGGCTAGTTTCACTTTTTTTCTCTGCTTATTACCCTCTCCGCTGTCAAGCCATTTACTGCTTGCCACTCTCGTAGGAACAGCCTAGCAATTCGCCATCGATATAGAATATCTGACTCCACCGTTGGATGCGCATTCACCAAAGACTGGTACTTTAGGGTGCATTGTTCTTTAGCTACCTTCCCTTGTTTAAGCATTATCAGTTCTCCCATGTCCTGCTCGATTGCAGGTCTGCGAATAATACTAGATCGCATCGCTTCTCAACTAACTTTCATGGTTTTGTTGCGCTTCGGAAGGCCCGTACCTTAGCTTGATATGACCGCCATTAGAAGGGAAGGCATCCTTCTAATGACGACGATCTTGACAGAAACTGCACCTCCTTCGACACAATCTAAAAGCGACAGTGTTGCTTCAGAGAAGCAAGGAGATCATCCACTGCTCTTATGCCGCTGCGCCAGTCAGACGGTCGGCAAAAGTGGAGTCATCGTTCATGAGCTGTTTCTGCGGAGAAGACATTTTCCACTGGATGGGATGTAGATTCTCCATTTGATTCAATGCCAGAAGACGCGCACCCGTTTGTTGCCTCCCCGCCGGAGAGCAGATTGTGATTAATCCCCATTATACTAGGGGAGAGAGTGACTGGCGCTTCGCCAACTATTTTGGGGGGCAATAAAAAATATTGTCTGTAACCCTTACTTTGAAGGCGAATTGCCTACATAACTAATTGGTGTTGTGCTCCAGGCCCCTCATTAATGAGGCTGGGGCTATCTGGTGGCATATGCACGCGTAGACTCCCTGGTGCTGCCAAATGTGACGTGTCCTAGAAATGCGTTTCGAGTACCAATAACGCCAAATACATAGGATAATAGTTACCCACAAAGCAGCTGACCTTCCTTCCAGCTCCCATGCGTCCTGGGTACAGCATCCCAAGGATTTGGGTCTGGTAGGGAAAGGGAAGGCGTGCGGTTAGCTGCAACACTGCTCTCTTCAACTCTTGTTGCCAGGCATGCAAGCAAAACCACTCCCCCCTGTACTTTACGCACTAATACTGAAGGTAGTTATTAAACACTTGCTTGGCCTCCAGTAGCCAGCATGCACGCAAATAGAAATATACATGCCAGCTTCAGCATGTGCCCGTAAGGGGGATGAGTCTGCAGGACAGAGTTGAACGCCGGCAGCATCAGACAGCGGCCTCAGTACTACAGGATCTGCAGGGTGGTCAGAAGTTGCAAGTGAATATAATGTTTCGTAATATCTCTAAGTTGAGGTATTCAGGAGAGGCCTTAGAAAGTTTTTTGGGACTTTCGGGGCCTTGGTAGGCGCCGATAGCAATGAAACTTGACCAAAAAGATTCAATTTCAGAAGCACAGACAAAATCTGTATGAATTAAGAAGGCGCGTTGACCTACGGGCTTCATCATACAGGCGTACTTTGCTTTACCTTCACACACTGAGGCACTTGATGAGCCGGAACTCGTTATGCCTCAGGGCACGGTAGCAGGTGGTCAGTGCGAGAACGAGATGGACGAATTGCCGAATGAACCGCTTAAGGGACAGATATTTGTTCACAAAAAAAACTAAAAATCCTGCATTTGTGGAAATTTGGAGCAATATGAGTACGAGCAGAAGCCCCGCTACAGAAGGCGTGCAAATGCTGACCGGGTGACATTGCAACGCAGGCCCCAACGGTCTGCTGCGGCGGCGAGGCTGTCCAACTAATTCCTAGGATCTACAGTTAGTTATACCAGTGACTTTTCCTCGACTTTTGAATGGAAGAGACTTCATCCGTGAACGCAGTGTCTAGGCACCGCAACTCAGAGTATGGCCGCCGCCCGCAGTGGACCTC
>OY986946.1:1052907-1184074 GCA_963920595.1 Eimeria praecox | reverse complement strand
CCGCCCGCAGTGGACCTCCCAGGAGCCACTCATCGCCCCAGCCCGTGTCGGCGGCGGCCGCGCCGACCAAACGGGCTGCTGAAGACAGCATTCCTTACGATTTAACATTGCATGCATACTTCCTGACAGAGAGGAAATATCTTAGAGCATTCGTTCCCCAGGGTTTGGCAGGCTGCAGGTAAGACGGGCACCTTGGGGCCGACGCGAAGTACTGAGTGCTCGCTTTCTTCTTTCTGGCGTCCCAAGGAGGCCTTACATGACGGAAGGAGGCTTAAAAATTTATCTACGGGGCTCCTTTTCGTGTGTATGGGAGAATTTCTTTTTCTGGCACGGTCCGTTTTGTTCTTCACCCTGGCGGTGCGCCGCAGGGCCTGTGGAACTCCGCTTCCATCGCAGCATTGCCGCATCTATTGTCGGCTGCTAACACGATACCAGAAGCTTCTAGCTAAGAGAGAAGAATTTCCTGGGCAAACTACACGTAGACATCTTCAATAATCTGGACCAGTTTGCCTCCCAGGGGGGCTCCCTCCAACAGCGCCTACAGGTATCGCAGTGAAGTGAGCATGAACCCATAATGACGGAATCGGCGAGCCCACTGGGCAGCTTCCTTGGAAGTTTAGGCGGGGTATTTAAGGAGTTCACGTGGTCGCCGCAGGAGATCTTCCTCTTAACTGCCTCTGTAGCCCTCACAGTATCGCAGGTGCTCGTATCTTTCTGCATTCTTACATACTTCCCAACACCACTGTATCTGACGTGGTGGCAGCTACTGCAGCTGTTGATCAGTGCTTCTATAGTGGGGGAGTTGGGTGTCTCCTTCCCTCGGGCTTCCATCTTTCCTCGTGTGAAGTTGTTGGGGTTCAAATGGTTTGTGCAGCTCCTGCCGTATTCCTTGGCTTACTGTGCATTTCATGCAGTATCTAATATCACGATATCAGCGATACTTCATCCAGCGGCTCTTCCGGTTGCTTCAGGGCTCTTGGTTGCATTCCATCACTTGTTCAGGTCGGCAGGATGCAACACTGCTTACACTGCTCTGCGGTGGTGGGCGGTGGGTCTCTTGGGGTTTTCCTGTCTCTTCTCTCTTGGCTACCTTGATTTCTACTACTGCATTTTATTGGCTATTACCTCTGCACTATACCGTGGGGCATACTTGCCCAGGGCTCTGCACATGAATGGCGCAGACGAAGGCTCACTGACAGCGGCATGTAGCGTCACGGGGTTGTTCGTGCTGCCGCTGGTCATATGGCTAGCGCAAGAGCAGCCATCGTTGATACCTGTGGCGAAGCTGATTTCTCTTGATAAACAGGAATGGCTTATTTTGGGCTGTTGGGTGGCCGCGGGGACTATTCCCTTTTTCAAAAGTTTGGCGACCAACAAACTCATGAAGACCTCCGGCCCGCAAGTGTGGCGCATCAGCGAATTGGCTTCAATAGTGGCTATATTCGTTTGTTCTCTGGGAATGTGTGGCTCCGTTGGGGCTACCCTGTGGGTGGGCATGGCTGTCCTGCTGCTGGGAAGGCTGTGCTGTGCAGTGGACAGCTACGAGGAGAGGAAAGAACTTGACCCCCGACTGAGTCGCACGTACTACTCCCGCCGACTCAGCAGCCGCAGAGGCTCTTTAATGGAGGAATCGTTGGCCACAGTTGAAGAGGGTCTCCTGGATCACATATCTATTGAACAGGCGAACGAGATCACGGGCCAGCTAACTGGCCTTGTCAAAGCCTATGTCACTCGCCAACAATGCGAAGACCTCACCCTTCTCAAGAACATGGGAGGAGGAGACGGAGTCGCCCACATGCTACACGTCTCTCGATCCATGGGACTCTCAGATCAGCAAGATATTGAACAGCGCCGCCACTTATTTGGCGTGAACCGACTTCCCTCCCGTGCCTCAGCTTCTTTCCTTTCCCTTTGTATTGACGCCGCTTCTGACAATACCCTGCAGATTCTCATGGTTTGCGGGTTGGCTTCTATTATTCTTTCCCAACTTTTTGGCGAAAACCCCCAAGTTGAGTGGATGGAAGGCGCCGCGATTTGGGTGGCCGTGTTGGTCGTCGTGCTTGTCACAGCTGGCAATGACTGGCTCAAAGAACAACAGTTCCGTCAGCTCTCCGCGGTAAAAGACGACAAATACTGCACCGTGTTGCGAGACGGCTGTCCTACACAAGTTTCCGTGTTTGACCTTGTGCTGGGCGACCTGCTGCAGTTTGAAGCGGGAGATGAACTGCCAGCAGACTGCTTAGTGATTTCGTGTCGTGGGCTACGTATGGACGAGTCCTCGTTGACAGGGGAATCTGAAATGATAAAGAAAGACACCTACGAGGACTGCATGGCGCAGCTTGTAGACGGCAGCACGCGAAGCCCCAGGTCGATGCAGCATCACTTCATCTCTTCTCCCGTTGTTCTTTCTGGAACAACTGTGAATAGCGGGAGCGGTACTGCGATCGTCATAGCGGTTGGCCCTCATTCGCAAGCTGGGCAGCTGTATCAGAAACTTTCCTTCGACACAGAAGCGACGCCACTACAGCTAAAGTTGAATGCCCTTGCTGGAGACATAGGCAATTTCGGGCTAATATGCTCCATTATTGCCTTCTTTATCCTTGTATTGGAGTATTGGATTATTTATGCATACACGGAGGTTGATCAGCGCCCGCCGCTTCTGGGGATCGTCAGCAGCCACGTGCATTTCTTTGTCACTGCCATAACGGTCCTTGTGGTTGCTGTGCCTGAGGGACTGCCTTTGGCGGTCACCATATCTCTGGCGTATTCCATAGGGCAAATGCTTGCTGACCAGAACTACGTGCGGCGTTTGGGAGCGTGCGAAACCATGGGATCTGCCAATGAAGTGTGCTCAGACAAGACGGGTACTCTGACAAGGAACCAAATGAGCGCCGTTGAATTTTGGGACGGATCCGAAATTGTTCACATTCCTTCCGCCTCCTTTGCCGGTCCAGACACAACTGGTGTTGCCGGCTTCAATGAACGGACGGAGAAGTGGGAGCTCGTTTCCGAAAGCATAGCTTTAAACTCGACAGCATTCCTTGAGAAAATGGAGACTATGACGGTAAATAATGGCCAGCAAACAGCTCGCTACACAGTGAAGTACGTGGGATCTGCGACAGAATGCGCATTATTGGAATACAATGACTTTATCTGCGGGGGAGATTACGCAGAGACGCGGCGCTTAAAGGGATCTGATCCCCTCATTGCGCACCGGGAAGAGTTTTCTAGCGACCGTAAAATGATGACAACTGTCGTTCACCGGGAAGACTGTGGGGGGTCGCGTATGCGGGTGTATGTAAAAGGTGCCGCGGAGAGGGTCCTTCAGTTGTGCAACAGCGTGATGACTGCCAGCGGCCAGATCCAAAAGTTACAGCCAGAGCAGAAAACGGAGGTTGAAGACCGCATCATCGACGGGATGGCCCGTGAGGCCCTCAGGACAATCTGCATTGCCTATCGTGAATTCGACGTGAGCGAGGTGCCCGACTGGAAGGAGAAGCAGCCTGCCCCGAAGCAGTTGTTTCTAGTAGCCGAACAAGGCCTTATATGCCTGGGCATATTTGGCATTCAGGATCCTGTGAGAGACGAAGTTCCGGGAGCCGTGGAGAGGTGTCACCAAGCAGGCATCAACGTGAGAATGGTGACGGGGGATAATCTGATCACCGCAAAAGCAATTGCAAAAAAGTGCCATATCTTCAGCGAAGAAAGGGGAGACATGGCAATGCTGGGTCCCGACTTCACAGAACTCGTCGGCGGCGTCGTCTGCCAGAATTGCCGAACTGCTATGTGCGGCTGCGCTACGGACGCGAAGACAGCCGAGGCCGAGGGAAAGAACCTCCGAGTGGATGTTATCGGGAACATGGATGCTTTTGAGCGCATCTGGAAGCGTCTTCAAGTCTTGGCGAGGTCCCAACCGTCTGACAAATACGTTTTAGTCACAGCATTGAAACAGCTAGGCCAGGTAGTAGCTGTCACGGGGGACGGCACCAACGATGCACCTGCGCTGAAGAAAGCAGACGTCGGGCTGGCGATGGGCATTACAGGCAAAGAAGTGGCTAAGCAGGCAGCTGATATTGTCATGCTAGACGACAACTTCCAGTGCATTGTGCAGGCCGTGAAGTGGGGAAGGAATGTCTACAGCAACATCCAACGCTTTCTGCAGTTCCAGCTCACCGTTAATGTGGTGGCCGTGATCACGACGATTGTCTGTGCAGCTCTGTTGCGGGACTCCCCCTTGACCGCCGTGCAGATGCTGTGGGTCAACCTCATCATGGACAGCTTCGGCTCCCTCGCTCTGGCCACGGAGATGCCAACACCCGATCTTCTTAAAGAGAAACCGCACCACAGGCATCAGTCGCTTATTTCGCGGTCTATGGCGCTCACCATCACAACGTCTGCAGTGTACCAACTCGTTGTCATGATGGCACTCATCTTCTTTGGAGACTGCTTTCTCCCTGAAAAGGAATGGGGGTACCTTTTGCCAGCAGATAGATCCAACAATGACTTCTGTGAATTCTCAGACTGCGACCCCATGACAGGTGCGTCCAAGAGTTCATGCCGCATTTATGCTTCTGAATTCCTGGGTTATGGCAAGGCCACATTATAAATTAGAGCAGATTTCAGGAGACCAACAAGAGTGAAGCAACGTATATCCGTTGTGCTTTCCTGTTTTGTTGCAGGGCAAGGAAGCCTCATGAGATCTGGCAGAAGGTTCAAATTGTTCTCCACGGACGAAGACTACGAGGAGCGTTGGATAGGAATTATTGGGCCATCCCGACACCTGACATTTGTATTCAACACATTCGTGCTCATGCAGCTGTTTAACATGATCAACGCCAGGGACGTCGAAGAGGATTTCGCCAAAAAAATGTCTTTGCCTCGACTTTTTGTCAAGATGACAAGCAACCCTTTGGGGTTCTTCATTTGGCTCTTTATTCTCTGCTCACAAGTCTTGATGGTGGAGTACGGCGGCCCTATGCTGGGCTGTCACCGTGAGGTAAGCCGCACAGGTCTCCCCAAGCCCGACTCCCTCCAAGATTTACTGGGATGCATACGATACTTCATACCCAGTAGTATGGTATACAACACTCCTATATAGTGTAAGAATTTGACATTTTCAGCGATGCACGTATTAGTGTTGCTAACGTGTAAATATTTGGTAAATAGCAGTTGGAAATCTACGAATACGGAGAATCGAGGTGCAAGCATGCTTGTGCTGTAGCATGCATGCATCTCAGCCCCTACCCGCACAACTGAAGAGCTTGTATCCATATTCCGTGCTTTGGACGCTGCCGGCTTGGGAGGTAGTTGCCTGTTATTCTCAGGGCCTTACATTGGAGCAGTGGTTCTTGAGCATCCTTATCGGCTTCATTGGCTTGCTGTTCGCCCGCATTCCACAATGCTTTCCGCAAATTACACGCATTTTCCCGGAATTCGGAATGAGGGAAGAAGATATTTCGGAGAAGGCGTCCCTCGCCTTGGGTCTTCGGGGCCGATCGCCGTCTCGCATGAATGACCGTTGCATGATAAGCACTCTGGCTGTAGCCAAGAAGTACGCACGACGAGCCAAAGTCCTGACGATAAGCAGAATAAAAGCGCGTAGAGGCGCACCCCAAGCTGGGCATTCAACTCATACAGCCGTTACCGACGCCTACCTGCCAGTGCAAGTCACTGCTTAAACCCATCCGTCCCTCAAACAGTCCTTCCGCTTAACTGCAACTTCCTTCGGGCGCTTTGAAGACAACGAACAGGCCAGTGTGTGGGTATTTGCACCCTAAGCAACCCTGACAAGCGGTACTAACGAAAAAGACTGGAGCTTCCTGTGTCAAAGCACCGCACGCTCCCCACGCAATGCCTTGCATGCAAACGTCATTTGCCGCCTGGCGGTAAAAAAAGAAAGGCGCAGTGGTAACTATACTGTCTGCCTCATCAACCCCGCACTGATTCCATTCAGAAGGCAGCGCGTACATAAGTTTTTCTTGCTCCCATCGAACGAAAAAGATAACAAGGCGGTCCGTGTAGTCATGCGCTGCTGACTGGCACGACTCCCTTTCTGTGTGTAGCGGATGTGGGAGGCCCAATCCAACGACTACGTACAATATATTAGAGGAATAAGCAGCCTGTGGCAGTGCGGCATTTGAAAAATCCGTTTTCTGTGTTTTTTTTGCATTCATGCATTGGGTCCGCCGCGCGGTTGCACACCGGTTGGAGTTGCTGGCCCCTGTCCCATTTTCAATGCGACATCCGCGAAATAGCGGAAGCCCGTTTCTTTCCCCAGAAATACTTAACTGTAGAAGGTTCCGCGAAAAACAGCACCCAATTTTTACTTATATGCCGGTCCGCAGATCGATCAACGGATCATGGCCTCGCCTGCAGCTTCACAGCGCTGTTCGCTTGATAGCGTAGCAAGCAAATCACTTGTGGGTTGTGCATTATAGGGTGAATCTGGGCACGCGAGCATAACGTCAACAGTGAGCAGCAGAGTGAACTCTGGAGCGCACGCAGTTTATACGGGTTGGTCCCTGAGAGGGAGGCCTCCATGGCGTGCAAAAATTGGATTCTTCGCCTCGAAACTGGAACTGAGGCTTCACTCAAGTTAAACGAAGAACGCAGTGGCTGTTTTTTCATCACCAAGCAACCCACTCAGAATGAAGACTTGTGTTGGACAATTGAGGAGTATGTATGGTCGATAGACTACTGAGCATGATGACGGCTTCTCTGCAATTGAGTTCACCCTCCCTGATAAATCGGTTTCTGCCACTATATGACGGCAAATGGCAACAATTACTTAATTCAACTACCACTGGTACTAGCCCATCAGTGTCTTCTCAGTTTCGTACTTAAGAGATTGTCCCCCAAAGACAATTTGGCGAGGCGTTAAGATATATGTGAGACCGTTCCTACTGATAGTCATAAGATTAAGTATAGTGTAAATCTGATTCTACAGGTGAAGACTGTGTTTCACTGCTCGGAAGCCTTGGCGACCTTGCGTACTGTCCTGGCATTGGCTGCATGCCCAGCCCCAACACCCGGCTGCAATACCCTACAACGCGATGGTTTGCGATATTCGCCATCAGAAGCGCTTGTGTTATTTTAAAGCATACAGATTCTGCGGACGTCTGCCACTTCTTCTTTTAAGGATGCGTTCCTCGCCTCGCCGGCTCCCGCAGCTCCTTCACCGGCTGCGCGTGAAAGCACGCTAGGCAGCTCGTTACAAGCTGGGAAGGGAAGATTAAGTTCTCTTCATAATGGCCGTTTACATCAAACAAAGCCCTCCCCGCGAGGGAGTGCGCGGGGGGTGGGAGGATTTCAAGTGGGAGTCTCTCAAGACGCAGACGAACGCTGACCGCGACTATTACCTCGGTCAGTGTGGCCCTCAGTCTGCGTCTGCGCTTTTCGCAATGTGTGAAGTAGTGCAAAGTGGAATTGATCAGGCGGGTTGAGGAACTGTTGCTTTTCTGGGCAGTGTTGACTCGTACTGGCATGGCTAATTTCGTTCTACCTCAGCAGTCCAGACTATCCGGCTTAATGGCCCTTCACTTTATAACGGAGTTAGTAGTGGTCTTTATTATTCGTACAGTACATCTACCACGAAATTCTGTGCTGATGAGTAACTGTAAAGCGCATCTACACCTGAAGCGCCATTCATGCCCAGCTCAAAGTGGGTGTAAAGGAACCGCTTTTCTCCTCCTCTTTTCCCCCTTTGCATGAGCATTTCTAATTGTGTTTTCTGCGGCATGCCTGCGGGGTGCAGGCGCGAGCGCGAAGGTGGGGATATGCACAAGGGGAGGGAAATTCGAAAAGTTCGATTGGTGGACAAAGAAGAAAGAGGCTGAAGGCTCCACTGGAGCGAAAGATGAAGAGCTACAGAGAGTGAAGCGCTTCGAGCAGCAACTTCTAGAGGAGGCGTTGTAAGTAATCTAACGTTGAGCGGTGGGACACGTGTGAGACCACCAGAGCCTTACGAGCCGTTTGCGTAATGTCAGCTATGCTGCTTGCTGCTGCTCATTCTTGTGCGTTTTGCCTGTCTGTTGTTTGCCAGGGGACGGAGACCGCGCCACCTCCTTGCAGGCGAAGCCCTTCCAGACGAAGAGCCGCTGCCTGCAACGGCAGCTGCAACGGCAGCTGCAACTGCCACTGCAACTGCAGCTTCCGACGACCGCCGGGCTGCTGAGAAGGCGCTGAAGAAGCTGAAGAAGGAACAGAAGTGAGCATTGTGACTGCAGTGCGTAGACAACTGTACGATACTGTGCGAATGGAAGGATGGCATGCATATTGGCTCCACATTCGCCTTTTTTTTCAGGAAAATGAAGAAGCTGCAGAAAAAGGAACGCAAAAGAGAAGCAAGGCACCTTCGGATGTTGAAGAGGGAGAGACACAGTGAATCCCGTTCATCCAGAGGCCGTTCATCTTCAGCTGATAGCGGTAGCCTCAGTCGCAGCGGCAGCAACGGCGGCAATCGTGTTAAGAGGTCCCGGGGCAGCCCAAGCCCGAGCAGACGCAGAACAGACGTCAGCAAGAGTCGTCGGGGAGAGGACAAGACCCTTGATGAGATTAGGACCAAGCGTTGCTTGTCAGAAGAGAGGGGGTCTGCGGATATTAAAATGGAGGGGAAGGACAGAATGCGAAAAGACGAACGCAAGGAACACAGGGGTGAAAGCAGATCCCATAAGCGCCGGCGATCACACAGTCGGGAAAGACGCCATAGGAGCCGCAAGAGCAAACGCCGGTCGCGTTCATTGGAGAGTGAGGAGAGGGAGAGGAGCCACAGGAGCAGTGGACAGGCAGGGGAGGGCAGCGAGCGGCATCGGGGCCGAGCAGAAGAGAGGCCCCGAAGACGTCCCCGTTCAGAAGATGAAGAGGCAAGCCATGAAGGCTCACTGCGGCAGCAAGGAGCTGTCAAGACAGAACGACACAGGTCACGCAGCAGGAGACGCAGTATTGAAACATCCAAAAGGAGGGGGGAGCGACAGCGGGCCGGCTCGAGGGAACGCCAGGAAGACAAGCGAGCCCGTGGAGAAGATTTCACCGCAACCAAGAACGAGTTGCTGGAGGAGGAGAGAGCCAGGGAGGACAGTCGAAGCAACCGGCGAAGCACAGAGAAAAGGCACACCTCGAAGGATTTGGAACTTCTACGAGTAAAAAGAGAGCCATGAGTGTCTCAACTGTAAACACCAGTTGAAGCGCACAGGCACTTGATGCCTGGTCGTTAAAGCCGCGTAATAGAACGGCAAGGCTTGAGATTATATCAACTACCCCATTCTTGGCAATTGAATCACCTGTCTACTCCAGACAATGAAAATTAGACTAGGGAACGCCGCAGTAGCTGTTGCGCGCGCCTTCGGGCGATTTTTTTGTGCGATTTTGGGACCTTTTGCGAAGGGACAGTACTGCGGAGGCTAGCAGCGCAACTCCTTGTTTATTTTTATTTTGCTGACAGGGAAAACCGGTGGAAGGAGCACAGCAGCGTAAGCAGATGCATTGGACAACCCAGTTGGAGCTGCCTGTGGCTATGAATAAGAGGCCTTTTCTTTTCAATCTTACGGGCCAAACTGGGCTACCCAAGTTCCAAACAGTTCATCCATGGCATCCGCATCGTGCTCGTTTGTAGATTGGCTACATCAAGCAAAAGCAGACTGGCGAGGCGCAACGCCAAGGCCCTATTAAGAAACTGCCAGCGTCTGACTCGTAGATGTGAATGGGCGAGTGTGAATATGTATTACATTGTGTGCTGCTTATGTATGGTCTTGTCACGAGCCTGAGGAGAAGGCATATCCACTGTTAAACATTCGGCAAGTCCCCTGGACGTATAACGTTTCCTAGAGGAGTCAGGTGACGGGGAGAACGCCAGCTACTAGCGCATAGCCGGTAACTGCCTTACTTGAGACCTGGGTTACTAATTTGGTGCGCCAGATACAACTGATGGTAGCAAGTACAACCGCTTAGTGCTGGCCGTGCTGCAATGAATGGACTCCTTCCCTGTCACACTTTTACTGCTGCTGCTAGAAGCTAATCCCAAGGTGGACTCGAACAAATGGACTCCGCATCGCTTCACTACAGTGCTTGTGCCTAGGGCTTCCTCGCCACTCTCCGCAAGGGATATCCCACTGCAAAGAGCCTAAACTACAAGCGCCAAGGCAAATAAAACCATGGTGCAGGCGTAACACTCGAAGCGTAAGGCAAGTTGCGTAAAGCGACCCGTAAATAAGACAAATGAGCCGTGCCAGTCTCAGTCACCAGCGTCAGGTGGTGCGAAGATACCTATCCACGCGTATACGCTGCAACACGCTGCAACAAGTGTCTGATGAGAGCCTCCTGGGCCCTTCAGCTGGACAGCTTCTAAAACCACTTCTGTGGAGGAGGGGAACTCTACAAAGCGTCAGGATCATTAGCGAATATAGTAGGAAGGAATGGACGATTCACCCAGCGGCAAATGCCACTGGCATATGAAAAGGCTCACTTGCGCCTTCTCAGAGGCAGCGAAAAAGAGTTTCGTTCCCAACTGGCTCCTTTAGACCCTTCCACTGCTGCTGCGTGGACCTCATCGAGGCTGAACTTAATGCTCTGCAAATGGTACAGCATCTTCATTATCACGAAAGCTGAAGCTGTGCGCGCTGCTGAAGACAGCCGGTGCTCTGTGTGCTGCTTCCCAAGGCACTCCAAAAGTGCAACGATAACCCTTTGAGCGCTGATATCCACAGCTAAGCTACAGTCATCATAGGCCTGGACATAAGGAGACAACAAGCACACGTTCTTAGATATCCCTGACCAGCAAACGACTGTAACAGCACTGCCTGGGTCCCAGTGCCACTGCAGGAGAACAGCTTTAGTATACCGTATCTGCTGTTATTGAGTTTCTGCTCTATCCAATAGGAATATTTTTCCTCTAAAGATGCCTGCTGTTAGTGCAGCGTACCTGTTCGCGGGCTTCAGGACTGTCGCCCTGGCGGGCGTATCGCCGCTGGCAGCACATGAGTTTATCGCCAAAAGCAGGCATTGAGGAGCACAGCTCCGCACTGGCAGTCACAGCAAGAGTGTAAAGGGAGTCAACAGTAGCCAGCAAAGCTTCCTTGAGTTCGATGCCTGCATCAACGGACAACAAATCCACCAAGAAGGGGGAAAATACATCAAATGCAGGGAGGTCATCGCAAGAACAGTTTGACTAGAAGCCGCCTGATCAGCCTCCAGCGCACCTTTTGTTGCTTGAAAGAGCTCCCGCAAAGCCATGCAGTTGCCATGCCGCATTAGAGAGACGCTCCAGCTCCTTGCCGCCGGCTGCTTGTCCTTGTTCCCAGCACCTTGCGTGTCCGAGTCTGCCATGGGCAACAACTCTAGCTCTTGTGTTTCTGGTACTGTCGCTGCAGCAGGAGCTGCTGTTCCCTCATAGTCTTCCAGCATGCCCTTTACGAGCTGAGCTGTCTCCTGTGCCTCAAGCAGCATTGATGTCGCCGCGACCTTCACTTTTGCTAGGGCCTGGGGGATCTTCCACGGGAACAGCAATGGGACGTAGCTGCCTTCCCTCATAAGAATGGACGCTGCGCCCAGCTTCTCTTTTACATCCTCTTCTAGTGTCTTAGTCGCTGTCGCGACTTCTTTGTGTTCACTGTAGGCAAGCATACAGCCACATTCATACCCACGCTCTACTCGCATTTTTACTGGCAATCCTAACACCACCCTGCGGCATGGATTCGGTAGCCGCTCACCTTTGCAAAAGGGAAGACTCTGCAGTGTTGGCGGCAGGAGTGGTACCCTGCTCCTCCTTTGGCGATTCACAGATGGCAAGGAAAGTCTGCACTAAGTGGCTGGCCTCCCTCGTGCATCCCTGCATAACCTCGGAGTAATCATTGCAGGCGCAAGTTGTGGCACTGGCAAGTGGTGGCAGATGCGCCACAATAACCGCCAAAAGAATGCCCATAACATTGCTCAAAATGCGAGTGGTCGCTAAGTAATCCTGATCCCCTGCAAGAAAAACACCAGGAAAGATGCCACTTCCAAGATCATGCATGCAACAGGCAAGTTCATGGAAGAAAGTCCTGTCCTGGTGCAGTCTGATGAAACTGCCTAGAAGAAACGGGACTTGCAAGCGATGAGATGATGCCAGCTTGTGGCCTACGAGCACTGTGTACTCTCGTGTGTTTCTATGCCTAACTGTTTCAAGCTAGGAGGTTCCCGGCTTGGCCAGCTGATACTGACCTGTCAGCCCCCCGAGTTTGCCCGTAGCCAGAGTGACAATGAGCGATTGCGTATAGGTGAACACCATTCCTGAATAACCCCACCTCCTGCAGAATCCGTCCAGAGGGTGACGAGGATCAGCAAACGCGAAAATGTCAATGAACACCGTCACCGAACAAAACGCGATGAGGGCTGCCAAATTTGAGCCGAACAACGTCATTCCCAGCCAACCCCCGAATGATCCCAGCAAAATACCCACAGTGCGGGCAAGGCCTCGATGGACAGTCCCGTTATATGTCGTCTGCAGCACTGTAAGATATCCCAATAAGAGCCAAGGAACCATACGAGTTGACACGCCCTGGATGGAGAAATCCAAAAATATAGGATTCTCTGTCACCTTGACACCTGCAACGAAGAAAATATCACCCTTCAAAACACGCCGGTCAGCAAAGGTAAGCTTACGTCTGGGAAAAGGCACCCCCAATGCGCAAATTATACTGACCATCAAACGACTGTTTGCCGATCTGCTCGGGAATCTATTGCTCCTGCAGAGGACTGAGAGGTGCTCCCCTTCCCCATGCGCATCCCGTGCACACTTACCCCAAGAGTACTGAAGAAATTCCGGGAAGCAAATGCCACAGGAGAAGATGATAATTAAAGGAATGACCAGCTTGATGACATACCACGCCTCTGGATCCCTCCACCAAGCGCGAGGTCCTCTCCAATGCTGCCTCCAAAAAGCTAAAGCCGACACGGGCGCAACGATAAGCCGTTGAGCGTGCACCACGACAGGCACAAGCGGGAAGACGATGCTCATAATAAGCCCATGCCAAGTATTGACTTGCTGTGCTTTGCTCAATTCACAAACAGCTCGGCTCAGCCACAGAGGCTCCGAATACCCAGCTTGCACGAAGGCAGTGACACCAAGGCTCACAGGAAGGAGTTCCATAGCCCGTGCAAAGGACTTTCGGCGGTTTACAGATCTGGATCCTTCTCCAGGATTTTCACCTGCGGCTCCTGAATCAGCAGAGCAATCTGCCTCCAGCTGAGCAAGGGCCGCCTCCGTGCTTGCTTCTGAAGGACGGAAGACTTCCAAAGCCAACAGGCGCATTTCACCTTCCAGGATGCTCATCTGCTTCATCAGCTCGTCTGACTTCTGCTTGCTTTGGGAGGCAGAAAATAGACACGGAAACGTCGTTAGGAGCTCCTCGCACAACTCGTACATCCGTATGCACTTTTCCAACAGATTCCTGCCAGCAAATGCAAGGGCCGGGTTTGAATTCAGGCTGCCGTTGGCATTCTTGCGCTGCGGGCGGAACATCAGCTGCAGCACGTTTTGAGTCTGTATGCAGCATTGAATCAGCCTTTTCCGCACTTCATCAAGCTCCTTCATGGTCCATACGCCTGGGCCCGGGTACAGCACGAAGGGCTCCATGCCGGAAAGCAGTGTAGCTTTCTGAATCTCCAGCAGACTCAGAATGGCCTCGTCCAAAGCACCAATAGCCCCTCCATCCAATGTGTCAGCCCCTCCCTCCGAAACCTCTTCTCTCCCACCCTCCACATCATGCTGATGTTTCTGGCCTTCCTCAACCCCTTCCACAGCTCGCAACGCCTCCTCCTTTGCGGTGTCCGTTGCCGCCAGCTTTTCTTTTGCAAGGAGCAACGACCTGCGAGGCGCAACACGCAAAATAAAAATATAGCAGGAAATATATAGCAGGATGCTGGCTCATAACGCAGAAACCCACTACTTACTCTCCGTAACGACCTGAGTTATGGAGCCAAAATATGTGATGACTCACTTGCGGATGACGCTGCACGCATTTGCCATCTCTCTCACCGCAACATCGCGCTGCCGTCTAATTGGTGGCACCAGCATAACCAGAAGATACACTGCGAATCCCAAGAAAGCAAATATGATGAGGTTTCTGAGGATTCCAACTGGCCCCGACGCAATCCATATGGCCCTGATGAACCAAGTACCAGGCCTTGCCCCAACAGTTATATCTTGCCCGCTAACGCCTTCTACAAAAAATGGTACATCGTACATCCACTCTTGGGGAAGGTCCAGTCCCACGCCTCTAGGCACTTTTTTCTCAAAACTGAGACGTTTCCCATCCGGAAAGCTACCGAGAATAGTCAAGTAGAGCCCCAATGCCTGTTGGGGAGCGAGCTGTGCGCCTGCTGGGATGGAGGGAAGCTTAATATGGAGAACGCGGGCAACAAGAACCAGCAGCTTCACAGCCGAGGGTTTCGTAAGCACGGAAACGAACTCGACAGCCTTATCATGTGAAACTAGAAGGAAGCTGGAAACTGCAGACAAGATGTCGTCAATGCTGCTGTTAGCGACAAATTCCTTCAAAGCAGCAAATCTCTCAGGCGTTAGAACTACGCTTATTCCTCCAGATGCATAGGGGGATGCGATTAGAGTAGCCAAAGGCACGGCGTACAACAGGATATACGATCCGATGAGAGTCATATCCTTTGTCTTTGTGGTTGTCAAGAAAGATGACCAAATGACAAAAACAGTGTAGAGGACAATGCAGATGGCCTTCCCACCACTGCCTATCAACAAGGACGAAGCCAGTGTCGTTGCCAGGGCACATGCCAGCAAGATACAGGCCAAGCCAGCAAACAGCACAATCACTGCTGAGCTCAGCATAGGTGGCGCCAATGTGCCAACAACGAAAAACAGAAAGGGCCCGACGTATTTGAAAGAATAGTCCATGTGCGGGATGTCGCACATCGTCAGCGCCATGATAAGGGCACCTCCAAGAGCCATTCGGAGAGCCCTCTCTGTGCGCCCCATGACGTTCATCATCACCCTGTTGGACGTAACCCGCCGCACCAGCCTCTTCTCATCGTGCATGTCCTGCTGTGTGGCTTCATTGTGGCTCCGGCTTCTCACAGGGTCCCCCATGGCTTCAAGTGCGGTTTCAACTGTCCCAAAAAAACAACGGATTCGAGCTCTGCTGGCGCAATGTCCAGTGTCCGCTGGTCCCGCCTTTACTGTAACCTAACCTCAAGAGTTACAGCCAGCCAATTTGTCCTGGCTGCCACAGGAAAGCCAAAGTAACGGAAAGAACCCTGAAAGGAGACAAATGTGTGGCTACAGGCCTCAAGCACAGCTGTTGACCAGTCGTTCAGACGCTGTACGCCCAACAGGGCAGTGCAAGTGGAGACAGCCGCACGAAGTGGCCACAAACAACTGAAGCGATAACTCGAGCGAAATTTTCGTTGAATGAAGATCAAAGAAGACCACGGTAGCCACTACCTGCTCACCAAGGCTGGCCCGCGCTCAGTTTGCCGTGCCCATGAAACAGCATCGGTGGAGCTAACGACAGCCTCAAACCCGCATCCGGCGGAAAAAGAGCTACGGCCCTTTCTAATCCTCAGTTTACAAATGGCTGCAGCAGTTCCACATCTCCTTCTTTCGAAACGACGGCTCATGGCTCATTTCGCTTACACCTTCCTCACCGTTACCAACAGACTGCTGGTGCACTCAGCAGAACAGTGGCTTTCGTACGATGGAGGAATGTCTCATGCTGCAAGATCTGGAACAAAAAAGCTACAAACAAGCTGTGGCAGCTTCTTGTTTGGAAAAACAGCCCACACGCAAGCAAGTCATGCCGCCGCTGGCGGTCTGCTGTGGCATGCACCACGGCGCCACATCGATTGGCAGTGACCGACCTGTTGCAGTTAAAGGACGATTAGGGGTACATCTAGTCAAGGTCATTCATTTTAATCTCCATACACTGTTCTGTTTGTGATAGACGACCCGAGTCAGCAATTAGCCTAGCAAAACCTCCCCATGAGAAGTGCGCAGAAACTTCAACCGGCCTGGTGGTTTGTGCTGCGGTGCATCCGATGTTTGGGAACACATAACGCCAGTACTGCTGTGGTGTCTTGAAGTACGCATAAAGCATATGCTCTTCACGTGGGGACACCTTGCTGTGCCCTCTAACACAGCCTGCCAGCACAGGCGCCGCTACACTCGCCTAGCTCCGGTTTGCTGTTGGATCGTCAGCGTACGGTCTCCGCTCCTACCAAGCAGAGCGCGTCAAGCAGTCCGTATGACTCTCTACAGGCCCCTTGACTGTTTGCAGCAAGTGCTTTTCTTCACAGCAGCATATGACTAGGTGTCAGGGCTAAGGGTCCGCTTGCGCGAGTGCATGGTTTTCTGTGCTTGCGGATGCTTATGCACGTGTACGCCAGTACATATGAATGAAATTTATTGAAATATACAATGCTTGGATGAGTATTTGCTTGTGCATATCTTTCTCGATGCGCATATGTACAGACATGCGTGCACGCAGTATTACCTTTGCTGCAAGAGGATATCGACAGCTCCTGCTTCTGTTCTTGTAGGAAGATTTGCTGTTGTGTGGCGTCTCTCTTTTGATTTGTCCGGCTTCCTTTTGTCCCAGGAAGCGCTTGCAGACATGATAAAGGCAAAGTTAGTTCTGCTCTGTTTACTTTGGGTGCATTGCCAAGGATACAGGTGCGGAGAGTATGTCCGCGTTAGGCAAAGTGTGTGTGATGGTATTCTATTTTCGTTTCTTGTTTTTGAGGCAGCACTTACGCGTATGGTGTGCCTTAATGTTCACGGCAACCACAACCAACATAGCCGTATGTCTCCAGCGAGCAACAGCAATGGAAAAGCACCCGTCCCTCGTGTCCACGTTTGCTAGTGGCACTACACCGGTGTGTCGCACACCCGATGCCCCAGCAGCAAATTTTTAACCTAAAACTATCGGGAATTACATAATTGCCGGTGGCACCCTACTGCCGATTACACACGTGATAGCGAACTGAAATGAAATAGCCAAGGACAACAACGAAGACTGCACCGTGCGAGTTAACTACGGGCAAAGCAGCTGCACAGTGGGAATCTAAGGATTAAAAGCGTTCCTTCACCTATCTACATTTAGTGTGCCTGCCTGGTAACGAAATGATGAGCAAAGTCCCACAGCTACCCTTATCCTCAGAAACCCCTTGGCTGCCTAAACATTGCGCTTGTATGCAGTGGGTTCACTCAGTTGCGACGCAAGAGCTTTTTAAGCAGCCGATTAGCCGTGGTGAGCAGCTAATACGTCAGGAGAAAAGGAGGCAAATGCAGAGAGAAACGATGTGAGGATAGAGGAAATCAACCATTGAAGAAAGGCAAAAAGAGGGCGCGGCATGCCGACTTTGGTTGGCCCATCAGGCGTGTCCTGGATGAGACCTGGCAAGCAACTTCTTCTCAAAGTGCCTATGAGACACTTCTTTTAATGCTATTTTGTCTGACTATTCGTCCTCGCTAGAGAGGAAACACCTTACGGCGGAAGAGTTTGCTGCATGCCACAGTGGACCAGTGGTTCGGTCGTGGGGGCTTTCCATTGATATGACAGTTGTGCTCTGCCGCCAGATTGTGCTAGAGAATATCTTCTTCTTCCTAAGCAAATAAGTGTGTGTCTTAGGACGTAGCCACAGAAACTCCTACCTTCACCTCAGGCGTTCGCCTCAGGCCAGCGTCGAGCGATCGGGGAGGTAGGTCAGCTCAGGCTGGCTACCTCGCCGAGCAGTATTGCGAGAATCAAGACTTCGTACAATTGACATTTCAAGGTTAAATTCCAAAGAAAATTGATGTTTCACCTGAGAGCCCCTTGTTTGGCGAGAACTCATGGAGTGGCAGACCGCATCAGCTGCCCCGCTTCTAGGGAGAGATAGTTGTAGCAATGAAGCAGCGGTATTGCCATCCCGAAAAAGGGCTTGTGCAGAGTTATCTGTATGCTTGTCAAGTTCGAGATGGAACAGCAGATGCCTTGTCTGCTGCTCGCCGGAAGCACGGGTGGCGTCCCACCGATGCGACTGCGCACAACACGCTGCCATCAATTCAAAGTGTCCTCCCAGTAGGCTGTGTTGCCACTCACTGAGGGAGCAGAGGGGGGAAGGAACAGCTGGAGGGTATACTCTTTGTCCATGGAGCTGGTGCTGCGTCAGTAACTCGGCACTTCGACGGTGTTCTGCTTTCCTTTACCCCTCCGGGGAGGGACACCGTGCCGAAAAACGTCAGGTGCCCCAGCGATCCCGCCATGATTTCTTTCACGCTGAGCAATTACGTGTCGAGGACTTCTCAAGGGAGATCGAGAAGCTACAAGAGATATTGTACCTCCATTCATGCGACATTTTATCAGCTGATGACGTGCATATACTACGTCATGTACTCTGCGCTGAGAGGATAGGGCCCTTGAAGGCTGCCGATGTCACTCTGCTGCATCAGCTGTTGAATCACACGGAAACGAGTGCTTTGTCTTCTTCGGAACGCCAGTTGTTTATCAGGCTGCTCAGAAAAAGATCCAATGGTGGCATCAGTTCCGACGAAAAGGCCGCCCTGCGAATGTTTTTGCTGAGGGCTTTGGCGAATTCCCTGTCATCGGAGCAGCAGCTGAATGCTTCTGCTGCATTGCAAAACAAGCGCGCTTCCCCTGTGTCGCCCTGCTTACTTGATGACCTCCGTCGCACTTTAATTGGGCCCGATCATCTGCAGGGTAGGATTGCAGTACAGGCTGCGCTAGAGGAACAGCTTGCTCTTTATTGCGGATGGCCCCAGCGACTGGCTATTCATCGGCTCCTTTTTCTAGAACCACCGTGGGCTCTCTCACCTGAAGAACGTTATTTGCTCGAAACACTTTACGCACAGCCTACTGTCTGGTGGTCGCCAGCCCAGGAGGACAGGTTCTTCACCAGCCTGGCAGATAGCCGTGCAGGAGCCTTAAATTCTTCTGGCGAAGTCGTCCAGCTTCTACTGCAGCTTCTTGCCGCTTCCTTGACTCCTCAGCAGAGGCTGCACTTGGAGACGCTTCTGGGGGTTCCGCATATGCAGGCCACAATTCAGCAGATACCAACCATTCTTTCCAGGAAGCAGGATGTTGCGCCTACATCTGCCCAAGTGAGGGCGATGGCACTTCTACAGCGTACCCTAGAAGGTGAAGTGCTGACTCCTGTTGAGAATGGGCTTCTACAGGAGGGTATTCTCCGGGAACTCTCGCAGTTGTTGCCTCCAGAGGAGCTACAGGCGCTTTATAGCTTATTGCTTTCACGTGCTCCAGTTCTTGTACCTGGGTCCAGTGTGTTGGTTCTCGAAGACCTACGGCGTGCACGTGAGCTGTGGGAATCCAGAAGAGGCATCGCAGCGTGTATGGAACAGGTCGGCAAAGGATTCCGGCAAATGTTTGTGCATTTTCTTGCCTTTTCCCTGACTGCTGAGCAGCTTGAAGTACTCAACCAATTGCTGCGCCGGAGTTCAGGGGAGCCGGAGTCCGACAGAGAGCCGCAGCGCTCTCATGGGTTGGCTGCATGCATTCAGTCAGCTGCGTGCTACACTAATACCCCTCTCCATGGTGACGATGCTGGATACAGAGAAGCGGAGGATTCAAAAGCAGGGCCCAGGGCAGCGAAGCAGGCCAGCATCTCTATTAAGGAGGCAGTAGAGGGCCATGAGGGGTTGAAAACGGAATGCGTGACTGCTATGACAAGGGAACAAGCAGCGTTCCTTGAACTTCTGGTCGAGCTGCACCATTTTGGCTGCCAGACTTCGCAGCAAGACAACATGTTGGTGAACCTGCCCAACAGGTACAAGTTTCTAGGGCCTGCGTTTGACCAGCAGCTTCGTCTCGCGGGTCAGCTCTTCCTTTTCCATTTCTCCAAATCCCTGTCTGAAAAACAGGTGGAGTTTATCAGACGTATTACCTGTGTAGCTCAATATGCACCCCAACGGAGGAAAGCTCACAGTGATGAGCAAACAAGTTATTCCACATCTCTCACAACGGGAGGAGAGACAGTGCGGGAAGCGTGCCAGTTTGCTTCTGAGCCCATCATGCCTAGTCAGCGATGGCTTCTCCATTGGTTACTATCCCAGAAGCTCAATCAAGCAGCACCGCGCGAGCTCATGCCACCTCTCATGAACGAAGACTCGCCAGCAGAGCTCCGCATAGTCGTACCACAGCAGCCACTTCTCCAGTTAGCTAGCTCATTGTCCGAAGCCCAAGTTGAGATGCTTCTGTTTTTTTTGAATGGACTTTCGGAAGAACCAACAGGTTCAGACTCCAAATCAGTGGCGCGAAATGCAAGCAACACAGTGGTACAAGGTACAAGTGGAGAAGACGGACGTTCAGGGCCCCAGCAAATCTCTACATCAGAATCGTTTGAGCAGCAAACTCAGCACCTCGTCACTTCGTGCTCTTCGATTCCAGCAGAGGAATTGAGGCTCACAAAAAGCGCTGATGACACTACGAAGGCGCATAATTGCAAAAGGGACTCAATAGAAGCTTTGCCCACGTTGCCGGGAAGTTCCGGATGTGAGGATTTTGCTGGGTGTGTTCCATGCCAATCAGCAGAGCTCCAGACCCATCAGGGAGGTTACCAAGGAACGGGATTTGCGTCTCCGCATGCAGCCTCGCCAGAGTTCAAAGGGACGGGAGATGGCCACACAACTGCCAGCGCACACCTTGACGAAGCGCCACACGGCGATGTGACGCTGAGCGGAGTTTCTTATAGAAAAGGGGAGCTAAAGGGGGAGCATCACACAAATGGAAAAGTCGTTGGCGGTTTCCCCGGTTACCATTCGTACCACGAGAAGCGGCCGAGCCGCCGAACTTGGTGTGCTGCACATTTGCATGGGAGCGGCTGCGAGTTGTGCATCAGCATTTTGTGCTGCATTACTGTGGCGGCGTGAGAGGTATAATTCAAGGCCTGGTTATTTGCTGTATGTCCTTTCCGTGCTACAGCTCTGCCGAAAACCTGGCCCACAATAGAAGCATGGTCCAGCAGTTGATCCTCGAGGCCGCAGACCACAGGGTGAGGCTAGACAGAGACCCTAGGTATAATAGTGGATTAAGGAGTGGGTGTCAACCCTGCTTTGAGTGGCGCCTTGTTCTGGCTGAGGCATTTATGCGGGGTGTTGCTCCTCAGATATTTCTGGAGGACTTGAAGATGTGGCGACAGCAATACAACCAACGTGCAAAGCTGCGCGAAGCCTTGAATGTATGTGTGCATCCTTTCACTTATACGCACTGGAATATTTTACCGTTGAGCTGCGTTGGTTATGGACGTCATTGTCTCTGACAGCCGCTCTATTCCAGTAGCGTCGAGTTGCGCAGAACCTGCACAGTGGTTTGTTCACTGTGTGCCTCTTTCGCAGCCGTACATTTTGAAGGTACAAACGCTCCAACAGGGATATTTGAAGCGTTGCCCTTGTTTATACCATCAGCAACAGGACCAGAGGGAAGAAGAACAAAGAAAAGCAAACCTGAAGATTTTGGGCTCGCTAGGGAGCTCTATCTGGGGTCCAGGTCAGCATTAATACAATTAGACCTACCGGTCTGGTAGCACCACAGGAGCAAATTCCTTTCCTCACGTCGTTACAACGAACTTCTTTGCTGGGGGATACCATCTGCTTTACAGGCGGATTGCTTAGTGGTTGTTTGATGCGCCGGCTGAAATTTGAGGTAGAAGGGAGGGAGCGCGTGAGTTGAAATTTTCTGCAAATGGTTGTGGCCTGAGCAGGAGATCAAACCCCTACACCACTGGGCAGTTTTTCTATTCAGGGGCCTGCCCTTTCCAGCGGGGAGCTCCAGCAAGAGTCCAGCAGGGAGGAGGTCGGAGATTTGAATCATGGAGACACAGCGCCTGCGGGAGTCTTATCACTTGCAACGGCTTTCCGACAAACCGCAAACACGCCGGTTGGAAGGACTTTCTCGAAGGACATATATTCTTCGACCCGACAGCAATCTCGGGCCAGTTCCAGTGAGTGCTGCAGCCCGGAGCCGGTATCGAGGTCCTCAGCAGGCTCAGGACACCGTCCTTCCTCCCTTTCGCCTGTGAGTAAGGCCCCGTCGCACTGTAGTTCTTTGGGGTCGGCTCCGTTTTGGGGCAGCAGCGAAGGACAGACACCAGTAAGCTCACCAACACGTCTGCGCAGCCCTATGGGCTCGCGTGCGGAGCGTCACCAACGGGGTAGCAGCCGTGAGGAAAGTGTGCCGAGAGGAGAAAGAGATATAGAAGTTTCTGTAGAGGAGCGGAAGAAGCGCATGCAACAACAAGCGTTGGAAAAAGCCCAAAGGGTTAAAGAAGATGCAAGAGTAGCGTTTTTGGTCGTCCTCATGAAGCAGATGCAACCAGGGAATCCAGCTTTGGGAATTGAATTGGTTGACAGGATAAATTTGTCTCACCTCAATTCTAAGACGCTGCCCAAGGGAAAGGGATGGAAGACACAAGGCTTGCTGCGAATGATAGAAGGCATAGCCACCCTGGTTTGTAAGCTGCCCCGGGGAGCCGAAGGTACGGTTATCGGCACCTCGAGGAAAAGCCCGCGTGCATTGATATTATTTGTTGCGGTTGACCGGCTTCACAGAAGTACCAGATACCGCGTGCAGGCTTCTTGCACTGGCAATTCGTTTTCCTGCGCTGCAGCAGTTTCTACATGCGGTGCCTGACCTGAGTTGCGGCTTTGATAAGTATTCTGTGCTGTTCTCAGTTGCAGTCGCATCTTCGCTGCAGCCACTTCTAGCCTTGGCCAGTAAAACACGAGCAGAGGACATTGATCTCGCTATACATGCCGAGTTTGAGGGTATTCGCCGCGCGCTACTGCGTCCTCCCGTATGTGGGTCAACAGGCCCTGAAAAGGGGCAAATGGGGGACGGACAAGGTATAGGCATGCAAATAGAAGGGAAAGACAAGGTAAAAGATGCCTTCACGGGATCTGCAGTTGTTGGGACAGAGGAAGATGATACGAAACTTACAAACACAGAGGGGACTGCGCCTGCAACAACGGTGACCCAAGAAGCGCCCCGCCTGGATTTGAAGAAAATTCGACCAAAGGCAGAAGTGAGCCCCCATGACTCTAGGTAGAAACTCATAGACACAGCTTTTGCCTAGAAATGCGAAAGAGCAAATGGAAGTTGCAGATCCGCCAGCAGACAACTGTGGACTCGGCGCAAATGCATCACCATCATTTAATGCCCTGCGTTTGTTCGACGGATCTCTTGGCGAGGCATTTGAAAGTCGGCCCTTCAAAAAGTTTCCCGTCAGCCTTCAGAAAAGTGACAAAGTGTGGATCTGGTATATTCCAGTTGCACAGGGGAAAGGAAGGAAGCGGTAGCTCAAGAGAATCAATGACACAGCAAAATTATTCCACCATCATCGTGGACACTCAGGATGCTTCGTAAATGGAGCAAATCAACCAGTCCATTTAAAAGGAACATGACGTTGGACCCAAAAGGTGCTTAGACGCTGAGCCTTCAGGAGCGCACGATAGCAGCTGAAAGACTGAACGGTGATTGCCAAGATGAGCCCATTGCTGCAGCTGCGGATTCTATGGGGCTTCACAGGGGATGCGACGATGGCAGTGTTCTAGTATTTTGAGGTCCGAAGCGATTCGAAGTGGGCGGGGGTGAGGTGACTTGCAAGGTCTGTAAACTGTTATTTGATATCGTAGCAAGCGGGCATTTGTAGCTGAGTGGGGGGAAAGGATACATTCTTTACTTCCGCCCATCTTCCGCCCATTGCACTGCTGCAACTCTCTACGGAAGATAACTTGGATTGCTGAATATATATATAGAAAGGGAGGCAATGGTATGAATAGGTTCCTGAGGTACAGAAAGTAATAAGAACGGTTCTGCTGATCAGGGAGCAGAAGAGGTTGCAGGGCGTGTTGAGGGTGTGGAGGCGCTCGGTCCTGTGGACCAGCCACAGGCTTACACTGTGCTATAGCTTGGAGCAGAAGATCAGCTGCTTGTAATGGGATGCCAGCGTATCCGGTGGACATCGCGTGGCATATCCGAAGTTGGTACTATCACTTCTATCCGCGTGCTGGCTGCTAACTGGAGACCATGTGTTCACAATTGCCCACAGCGGCAGTTCATGCGCCGTGGACTGCTTGGATGTGCTTGCATGTGGAGTTGCCTTGCAGCACGAGCTGCGGTACAGTGCATTGCAACAGTTGTCAGGCCGCACCAGCGCCCAGCGGCGTGGGCAGAAAAGCCCGAGACGCCGCGGGAGTGGAGGGAAGGCAAGCTGCTTTCGGAAACTCGTATTTTAAGTCCCTTCAGTTTACTGGTGCTCGCTACGGCCCTCGCATAAGGCCTAGGACCCTTGTTGTAGAGGGCACCTACGCGGGCTCCGCAAATTATCGTGGTGACAATGCTAGCCGTGTTGGGTAGTGAGAAGTTGAGGTCCCCGTACACTCGTGGCCGCAGAGGGAAAGGGCTCCTCATGCACACTGGCTTTTCTCTGTGGTTGTTTTGCTCTTCAAGTGTGCAATAATACACGGACGGTTGATCGGGCTCCAACGCTCGCACGGGTTCGCACGACCGCATATATAACTGGAATGGGTGAAAAGTTGTCTTAAAATGCTGGTTGTTCTATCCTTTTGATTAGCGCGACGAACGTACGGCGTAGGGGCCTTCCCGCCGGTAAACTAGTGGTAGTGTTGTATGGGGAGCGGTGAATTCCCACTACTGCGCACACATCGTGTACACCCACCCTGGAAGTGGATACCGTAAACCATGGTCATTTCAGAGAGGCTTGTACATTTACTTTTGGAAGCAGTGCGGAAGGACGCGCGAAGTTTGGAACTCAATTTTGGCATCGTGGCTGCGTGGACACCTGGGGCACACTAGACGAGCGGTCAAGCTCAGATGGTCTACTACCGTGGGAAGCTTCCGCTGGATAAATGGCGAGCATCACGAAGAAACTCAGTGGTTTCTGGAATCATAGAAAATATCATGTAGGTTGTGACAGCTGAGGTGCAAGAGTAAAGGCTGCGGTCGGAAGCTGGATCAGGTGCGGCGTCAGCATCTGTCGGTGCATGGCTTATTAGTTGATGGTTGTCCGCGTCGAGAGATGCCTATTCCTGTATTGCATAATTAGCAGTATTTATATATGCTTCCGACGACTTTGTTGGCCGGTTTTTCCCCGTTCAGTACCGTGGGTTCCATTAGCCCTCGAGGACTTACTGTAGATGTGGCATGCATGTGTGCTCTGGATTTCTTGTTATGCATGCGGTGAGCCTTGTAATTTGCCTGTATTTGAGTATCCTTCGGACCAGGCTGCCCCACTGTAGGCCGACGCAACTTCACCCTTGACGGTTGTGTTGGCCTGCCATAAGCAGTCAACCGGGCAGCTATTTGAGGGTCCCCAACGAAATTCGCAGTTTGGAGTACGCTCGTCCCCAGATGAGGACTATTCTGCACAAACCAATGCCCATGGCAGCAGGTCCTCTGCCGCCGCGGGTGAGCTGGCATTTTGCAGGCGCGACGAGTGCCACGCTGTAATACCCTCCGCACGGCCTTTGCGTTCCTTGAAGGGCTTGATAATGGGGCACTCAGTGCAAGACATTGGTAACACTGATCCTCCTTCTGGGGACGGCCAGATGGCCAATCAGCTCCCCGGCATCGAAGAGCGCAGAGCCCCCCTGCCGAACGTACAGCCCGGCGTGGACTGCGGCGTCTTGAGCTTCTTCGGTCGGCCCATGTGGTATTCTGACTTTGCAGCGGACCAAAACATATTTATTCAGCCTGAAGAAGTTGACGGAACTGAAAGGGGCTGCAGTATAAGGCCTTCGACGCCAACGCCGCCCTCAAATACCCCGTTGCCTGCTGCCCTTTTCGGCCACGTAGCGCTGTTCCTTGGTGCTGAGGATGTAGTAGCACTTGCATCTGCTTGCAAGAGCCTCCGGTGGATTGGGTTCCACAGAGACGCATGGAAGTCGCTCTGCTTTTCAGAAGGTTTTGTTTCATACTCTCCTCTGGCTGCTACGCCACGCCGGCCTGGCACTAGAGTTGCTGGAAAGCGGCTCAGTTGCGCTAAGCCCTCCTACGTTCTTCATCCCGGTTGCAACGCACATTTATACAAAGGCTCGCGGCGAAGAGGCAGCGTTGGTGACGGCTGCTTCCGTTTAGACAGCGGTTTTTGGAATCCTCCACATGCCCAAGATTGGCCTCTTTGCGGGGGACCCATACGGCGAACTGCGCATCCCGAATCATTTTCATACTCTTCAGATATCAGCCAAAGGCGTGACGTAGACTGGTCTGACGCTGCCCTCTCGTGCGAAGGGGAATTAGGACGTAGAGACAGCCCCTCGGAATCGCGTGCCTACCCTTCGGCGCCAACGGATATGGCTTGGGAAGCCGAAACTCGTTGCCGAGGGCTGCAGGTTCTGCCTGAATGCACCCGTAAGTCAAGGTGTGGTGTGCACATATGGCACTGGCGACCGTAGCCTCTGTGCTGTAAAGAACCCAGCTGGTGGTATCTCTTGTTTTCCCGTCACAGAAGTTGCTGAAGCCGTGCGTGGATTTGTGTTTCCTGTGGCTTCGCAGTGCACGAGTTGGTGGATTGGCGTTTCCTTTACCTGCTAAACCGGGTTAGCCCTGGTCCTAGGATACATGTGCACGTCAGGGAGTTGGAGCTACAGTTTCCTATGTATCCTGTCGTCCCAGATACAGCGAATGCTCGCCGCTGCTCTACGGCGGGAGGCGCGCCTCCGTGTGAGGGACAGGAGTGCTGTAGTGGGGAGCATGAGAACCAGCGCCAATCCAAAAGCAGCGCTCGGAAAAGGTGGCTTAGGCCTCAAGAGTTTGTTTCTACTTTCATTCACAGGGCACTCAACATATCTCAACCCATGAGGCTACGCCATTTGAGACCTGGGAATCGCCCGGGATTGTGCGTTGCAGAGATTTTGCGGGAGCAGCACTACTTGCTTGAGTGGCAAGTTCCCCTCCGCTTCTTGCAGGAGCCCTCTGCCCATTCTACCCGATTTATAGCTGAGGCTCAAAATGATTCCACTCCGGTGTGGCCGTTACCGCCTTACGGCTCGCTGGAACTCGATTCTCTGGCTCAGCTAGGCGGCAACTGGAGGCGTCAGGAGAGGATGGCGGTTCACAATGTTGTGGACGAAGACCGCCCGCACAGCTCACAACGAGCGCCGGAGGTGGATGCGGTGCACGATGACAGGCTAATTTTCGACGTGCTTGACCGTGGAAGTGTTTTTGCAAGTCTTCTGTCCCCTCTGTCTTTTGGGACCACTGCGGCGGCCATCTTCGTTGGCGCTTTGCTTGTTGCGGTAGCGACATCGAGTGCAGCAGCAGCCATCACCACTGCGGCCGCTGCCACGGCCACCCTGGCGGCACGACGCTCCAGGATATTTAGGGTGGATCTGCACGTGCTCGAGAGGGATGAGCACGAAGACGACCAAGAGGAGGTAGTGGAATGCGATATTTCACAGTCTCTTTTAGTCTCGAGCTTCTCCGGGTCCCTTGGGATGCCACCCAGACAGCTGGCTACCAGTGGATACGACAGTCACATTCAAGTTGTAAATGAGGCCGCCTCATGCGGATCAGGGCCGCAAAGTGTCTGTGGTCCCGTCTCAAGCGGAAGTGAAGAGGCTGTTGGTGACCAGGGGGGATCGTATGTTAGCAATAATTTGCGTCTACGGCTGCCATGTCTGCGGCGGTTGTTTCAAGACCAACTTGCACGACTTTTCCGCTCGTCAGCACTTGCTGGAGCTGCCTTGACCGAGACATCTCGAGCACTTGCCTGCACCATTATGAGCAGCATTTCAAGAGATACAGTGAGCACAGCTTCAGCTGTTCTTACAGCTGCTGGTGCAGCATTTACAGCAGTATTGCGCCCACCTGGGGCGGGAGGATGCATATCTGCCAGCAATTCCCAAACACGGGGAGGACCCAGCTATACGCATTCAGCACAAAAACAGCGACTGCCACAGGGTGGCATTCAGCTAGTGCCACCCTCTGCTCCGCCAGGTGCGGAGGCGGAAGGAAAGTGTATGAGCAAACCTCTGGACCCATCTAGCCCTACAAAAGGGATGCGGCTGTTCAGACAGCATCTACGTCAGAATACAGGAAACGCAGAGCAATTGCAGGGGAAGGAAGGGCTTCGGCAATTAAGGCGGCGGGGTGCGTCGGGAGATTCGGCGTTTCTTCGCTCACCACCTGCGACGCGTACGAAGCTTCGCAGATCCCAGTCCTTCTTATCCGTGTGCATTGGGCATTTTGAGGCTTTTCACCGCCGAAGCTGTTGTTCGTTGCCGGCGAGGACCTCTCGATCTTCCGAACCCTGCAACGTTTTTGGCGAGTCAGGGGTTAGGGGTTCAATCACTCACAGAGTGAGAGCGCTGAGCGCGGGGGCGGCAATTCTGCAGCACCCCCAGCATCCCTTGCGCAGACCGCTGTGGCGTAGCTCAAGATCGACAAGTGAAAGCAACTCAAGAGAAACGGAACGTGAAGACACGTCATCGAGCGACCAAGAGCACACTCAAGGCTGTGAAATGAACGAAGCAAACGCTACATGGGCCTCAACAAGGGAATTTTGGGAAGAGAACTTCGGGTCTGCTTCGTCTGACTGGCGTGTAGAGAGTCCGCCTTTACAGCCTGGTCATGGCCTGTTGCTTTTTGTGCGCACCTGCCTGCCGCCAGCAACTGCCCTCCTCCGGCCACGCGGGACTACGAAGTGGCATAGCCTAGGGACCGAATGGGATGTTGCAGCCGCAACGTCGTTCACGGGTCTCCCGGAGGATGTGCCGCTGCTGTTGCCGACGGATGCAACAGTAACGGACTTGGTGCGGTTGCTATTCCTTACGTTGCTGGAGAGAAAATACATGCTGCCACTCATCTCTGCCTCACCGGTAGGAGAGCCACAATTGGGCAGCAGTTACTTAGATGGAAAAACGGACCGTCCCAATTGCCGCCGACGAAAGGACAGAAGCGGCCAAACAGTGTATTCATCAAGGGTAGCCCTGTTGCGCTTCTGGCTTGCGTCGACACATCCCAGAGAACACCACGTGGAACAGCCGCTACCTTCCGCGAAACTGGCCGCTGACTTGCGCCTCACGTCTTGTGAGCGCCTCACCCTCGCTATAGCACCGTTTTCATTAGCCAGGTGCGGTGCGTCGGCCAGTGCAGGTTGCTTGACGCTCACATGCGCTTCACGGGGCCCTCCGACTCAGAAAACCGGATATCTTCGCGGAAACTCCACGGGCGTTCAAAGTGGAGCTGCTTTGTCGCCATGCGATGCGCATCAGTGCCCCTCTGAAGATAAGAGGCCTCCAAGTGAAGCTAGTCCCTGGCTACTCTCGCCCCTCTCTGCGTGGACACAAGACAATACATTATCAGTGGAAACGACCAGTCCTGCAGATGGCGAACCAACACTAGTTCTGCGCCGTGAAGCTGGTCAGGAACCCGTGTTCCGCACAGCTGAGCCAGGCGATGCTTGCTCGCAAAGGGAGCCATGCCTGTACGTGGAAAGCTTATTCGAAGAGCTTCGGTTGAATTCTTGTCCCACCGACACCGAACAGCATGAAGCGAACAAACGCGACAACGACGCTTCTATGTGTGCTCTCTCGGAGGTTTTAAAGGATAGGGAGCCTACCAGCGCCTCGAAGCACACAGAAGGAATCGCACTACAGGGCAGTGAACAAGGCCAAGAGGGAAACATTATACACTCCAGCGCGGGTTCAGCGGCATCTGCAGGCACTGCACAGCGGTATGCAGGCATAGTACAGGAAGAGGAGGACGCGAGGTTGTGCAAACCGTGGATTCTGCAGTCATCAGTGAATGCGAGGCAGTTTGAGTATCACCCAGCGAAGAGTAACGTGCTGCTCACGGGTAACAATGATGGAAGGGTGAGCACTCCAGTTATCTTCTCCCTTCTTCGCGTTAGAACTCACCCTGATATACTGGAGAAGAGGAGCTCTGCGTTAGTTAATCCGTCTCACGGCAGCAGAGAATCATACACACTTGTCGGCCTGTTTTACCTGTGTTTTTCTCCCCCATGCTCACCTCCTTTACTGCACTGCCTGATTCATGCAAACGGCGAACCATGCGTGGGCTGAAGATGCTCTACTTCATGCGCTTCTTTGCGTGCATGTGTCTGCGTGGAAACAGGTGCGTGTTCTCGACTGGAAGCGGGATGTGGTCCTAGGGACAGAACTTGTCGATAGCCATCCCATTTTAGCGCTTTCTTGGCTGAAACACCACCCGGAGCTGTTCGTGTGCGCTGCTGGCGTTTCTGGCATCCCTTACGTTGTTCGCTGGAGAGAGCAGGACGATATACTTACGAACGAGATCAAAGGGGACCGCGGAAGAATGCCAAAGGCTTCAGCCTTCCACTCTCAGTCATGCCTGCCTGTTAACATGCAGCCTAGACAGCTTGCACAACAGCGGCAGCATGTGGAGACAGGTGATTACGAGGTGATCCACGACGATCAGTATTCCGGAGATCGTGATGACTGTCTGGACGGCTCAACAGTGACAGCTGCTTTAACGTGGTTTAGGCGCTGCGGGCGAGGCGAACGTCTTAGCAGGGAGGGCACTGCATCTTTGCGCATTGTGCACCAGTACTGCGCTTGCGAAGATCTGAGCTCTGTTTCTGTCAATAGCACAGATGACTACCTTCTTGTGTCCGGGAGAAGCGCAGATCTCACAATTCATGACGTGGCCACGGGTGCGAGACTGGGAACCCTAAGTGGTCTCCACTCAGACAGCATTAACATCGTGCGATTCGCACATATCTCTCCCCATCTTTTTGTCACAGCGTCCTTTGATCAAACCTGCAGACTCTGGGACCTTCGCCAGCGGATCAACGGCCACCAACCGCTGCTGACCGTTGATACCGGAAGCCTCAGCGTCATGTGCTGCTTCGACGATTCAGACGAATGGCTCCTTTGCAGCGGAGTTGATGCAGCGCTGCGGCAGGTCTGTTTAAGGTCTTCTACTGTATTCCCTCAGTCGTTTGCAATCCCTCCTGTTAATGCCGAGACTAACTTCCGCCGTGCAGTCTATCTTCAGGGAGGAAGAGAATTCATCACAGCTGGTACTGAGGAAGGGTTCTTCCGAGTGTTCAGTCGTCTCGGGAGGGACTTGGGTCTAGTGAGTCTCGAGGGGTTACTTCGGCCTTTCATACGGGAGCGTTCACCCCAGGGCCTAGCAACTCTGGCCGACCTGCAAGCAGAGCTCCTGAATTTGCCCATCTACTTGCGATCCCATATGGCGCTGGGTCTCAGTGCCATGAGTGACGCTGCATTGGCCACTGCTGCTGGCGTGAGTCGGAGTTCAGTTGCTGCAGTCCTACGGACTGCTTTACGGCATATTAGTGGAGGCCCCGCTGGACTACTCGATAGGGAACTGCTCGATAGAATGCGGCAAGCTGTGAACGGTCCGGGGTCGCCTTGGTTCTTTATTTGGCAACAGGGGATGCGCAGCGAATCAAGGTTGTTTCAGGAGGCAGGCACGGGCAGCGCAGAAAATGATGCTGTCGAAGAATATGTGCAATCACTCCGCGCACACCCGCAGGAGCGGAGGCTTGTTGGTGCATTGCTGGCGGCTAAGGATCAGGTGGAGACGGCGAATGGAGAAGCGTCCTATGTGGCAATGTCACGGCTACCAGCAACTATGCTGGGGTAATCGTGTGAAAAGAGCAAGGACGGGGGATTGTAGGGACCGTAAGAGGGTGAAGAATGCTCCCCGAGTTTTCTAGGCTGCTTCGAGTGCGATTTTATCAGGATATTTTTGAACCTGCTGGTACTATTAGAGGAAGAAACATATGTTTTTGGTTACGGAGTCGTCTGTGGCATGGTGCAGCCCGCGCAGCCTCCGTAGGAAGTGCTACGCCCCAGGCTTAGCCACTGGCCAGTGGCCAGTCCAGGAATCGTGTTGGCACTTCGTAGGTAACTTGTAAATGGTGGGTTAGGCCACCGTTTAACTCGTGTTTTCACAAGTTCGGCGCCTGCACCATGTACTTGCATGCTGCCAATTGCGGGGACTGCGCGATCACTACTCTCGTCAAGCTTTGCCATTGACTAGCATTAAAGACATTAAAGACACACCTAGGTGCTATGTAGAGCTTTTGTGCTTAAGCGAGCAACTAGAAATGCAAAGGGCCGCTGGGTACTTGCCACAGGAATTTGCCACATACTATATTTTGTTGGCTGCATCGACCTGGAGTTATATAACTGTCAGTGTAAGACGTGAACATCGTACGCAGAAGAGCACACGAACAGTTCCAAATAACAGCGGCGGGGATCGGGAGGTTATCCAAACCTGAGGTTATGCAGACCTACAGGCAGACCAAGGCAGTCGATTTATTCCTTAGGGGCGCACTGCAAAGTTTGAGGCGCCCACAATGCACCAAACATTCAGGGGAGGACAGCCGCTAAGCCGGGCCTCAGCGAAAGCTGGCAGATGAAGCTTTTCTGCTCGCTACTGTCACCTTCGAGCACTAAATTACAACCCAGCAACAGGCGACGTTCGAGTTCCCCAATTAACCCTGGCAGTAGAAAAGCATGGCAGGCAATCTTTTTCCCGGCTTGCATTATCTTGAGAAAACAAGGACGTGAGCCGGGTTGGAAGCACACTCCCAGTTAACCGGTTCGGCACTGCCTGCACTAGTGGTGAACGGCGTCCCCTTATGCCATCCTAAATTTACTGACTTCGATCTACCCTCAACCAGAACGGTTGGTAGCCTAAAGGATCCTGGCCTGAGCTCAAAATCGCCTTTTATGCACAGTACATCGACCCAACGGCAACCCTACCGGCAGTTGCCGCAACGCTGCCTCCCCCGCATAATGAAAGGAAATGAAATCCGCTCACCTTGAGGCAACAAGGGTCCAATGAAGAGACTTTGTGCTAAGCGGAAGAATGATGACCTGCGTCTTAATTTGTCCACCGACCATAAATGGACAGTCAGAACAAACTGTCACTGAACTGAGGTCCGCTGAGTCCTCCAAGTTTTGGCTTTCGCTTTGGGGGTAGGACAATCGCACAACCAATTCCTGTGCAACCAAACTCACAAAAGTGCCTCTAATTTTGTTTCATGCACACTTCGCTTCAAGGGAATCTAAAGGAAGCTGGCTAGTGAAGGCAACTGCAGCTCACCATTGCCTCCCGGGTTAAATTTTCAAGCGCTGCCGAAAACGCAAACGGGACGCCGACCGCAGACGTAACTGGATGAGCCAGGTTAATATGCAAACACTGCAACCACAACGGTTTTACTACTGCTGGAAGGCGTGCCTGTAAATAGCACAGCAGTAAGCAATACTGAATAGAACGCCAGTGACAAACAACTTCGTCATCAACCCCAGCTGTACACCAAAGCCAAATTTTCTGTCAAATGCAAGCATTGCATGCTTGCTGAGGTGGGTCAGTCTACAGCGTACAATAGTCAAGTTCTCCTTAATGCCGAGGTCAGCACAATAGAATGGGAAGGGCAAGTAGTCAGCTGTTCGGGTGTACTTCAAAAGCACCTGAGCGCCACACATCTGCAAGGAGCACTGCAAATGATCCTCGCTTTTATCACAGCATTTCTTGTCCTACATGTAGAGGAGAAAAGATCTACGGATGGCATTACGCACTGCGGCCTGTTCTGATGAACTAAACGTCCTCGAAATCCCTGACCAGGATTCGCCCGGAAGCAGAGTACACGGGAGGTCTGGAGTGATGAAGGAAACCTGATGACCCAGAGGCTTCGCTGCGAAGCACGTATCACAGCCAGTGCTAAAAGGAATTGCCCCCCTGCCATAGAAATGCACAGTTTCGTGAACTCAATCACACTGAATAAAGGTATACGCGCCAAACATCAGCTCCCGTTGAGTACTCTGTGAGGCGCCCAAAAGGGTTCTTCTGCTTCATGGGACAAATTGTTGACGCCCATCAGGCATGGCAACGCGGCAAATGAAACCATACCGGAAGTATCACACGAGAATCTCTGGTCCTCAAAGCTACAGAGCTTTACGTCCGTTAGTTGAAGAGCAATACCGGAAACATTTGTGACGTTCACCTGGCGAGCTTCACACGGCCCGCCTTCACCTGATGAAGGAAAGGATATCAAGCTCGAGGATAGGCTCAAACAGCGTTGGCAGTCCACGGCGCTGGTGGTTGTCAACCTCTGAATAATATCATCAAGGTTTATGTCAACAGTAACGCGGACATCGAAACACCCCGAGCGACGCAAACGGATGAACATAGGCACGCAGATAACTTTAACTCCCTCGGACGAAGTGAGTCCCTCGTCAGCGTCTTGCGCGTCCGCTCCAGCAAGCGCTCTCCATTCAGCTACAGAAAGCTGGCAGCGGTATTCCCGCGGGTCAAATACCCATGGAGAAGCCACTCGTTCACGCCCACCAGCCCCCCCCCTTTCTTCTGCAAACAATACAGCCACAATAACTCTGCAGATTCCCCTCAGGATGGAAGTGTGCATGACTTCGAGAGGCTGAATGAGTTTCCACTGCCTTCCGGCACCAGCCTCCTTGGGCATGATGCAACACATATCCCTGTAGATGCGGCACGCCGTGTAAACCCGCAAAGAGAAATGCATTCAAGAAGGACGTCGTACTTGTACATTCGAGCCCTGAACCATCCCTTTTTACAGTAAATGGCAAACACGGTGATCCATTGGTGGGGACTCGCAAGAGCCTGGGGTAGGTAGGCAAGCGCATGCTTCCATTGGTTTCCTTTTGCTCCCCTGCGTTTGTCGTTCGGCCTTCATCATCATCAAGCTCTTTTGCATCGCTCAATTCCATCAGATAAGACTCAAATTCATCCTCCAAAAGAACTGAGGTGTCAACTGTACGGTCATTTTCGCCCCCAGATTCTTGCGCCGTGCACTGCAAACCAATACTGAATTTGCATTCGCTCCAATCCTGCTTAATAGTTAACCGCACTATGTATGGGGCAAGCTCGCCAATGCAGATGCACTTTGACGGGTAGGCTTCAACAGTGTCAAGCTTGAAGGAATCCTGAACAGAGGGTGCAGAAAGTGTACAATATAGTGACTGAGCCAGCACCGAACTAGGCAAACTCTGCAGCTCACAATTCCCGCACAACGAGGCTGTGCTGAAGTAGATCGAACACTGTAAGCAACAGACGTTTGTAAACACGTACTTTGGATAAGCACACAGACGGCAAGAGCGGCTCAGCTAGCCCGGGACGCTCAACATCACAAAGCGGCGACGGCGGAATGCATAGCTTGTGAAAGCGAATAGCCCGCCGAATCGGAGAAGGCCAACAGCCGTCAGGGACCGCCTGGGATTCTGAAAAGCTAAATGCAGCAACTGATTTGCCAGGAAGACGGGACACCTCCCATTCCAAAGAGCATAATGTAGTAAGCTGGAAGCAAACAGAAGGGCACAGAGCCCAGGAAAGGTGGAGACGGCGCACTGTTGAGCCACTGACATCTCTTAGTTCTTGGGGGGACAGGTACAAGTCACAGTAGCAAAGTGCTCCATGAGATAGCGAGATATGACCAACTTTCTCCTCGGCTGATGTTTGCGGAGAATCCTTCGAAGCAGCCAGAAGGCACTTTGCCTTCTTCCCGGTGTTCGTTACGAGCTCGGCGAAAGTCAGGACAGAGATATCAAATCCCAGCCGGTGCTGAAAACAGACTCTGCCAATCTTGACTCCTTCCGAAAAAGAATCACTTTCAGAGCCTGTTCGAGGCACAGAAACCCTATGCCTCGCAAATAAATCATTGTCTGAAACCATCTGCTCACGATGCAACTCAGAGCTGAAGTCTGTCCACACCACAACTGCGTGCAAATCCAAATGGAATATCCACGGGCTGGTGCCATATGGCTGTTCGAAGCGTCGCAGCAATGGCAAGAGCGTCTCTACATAACGGTGCATCTGTTTTCGCTTTGAGCCATCACTATCCTCGATATCTTCCCGAAGCGCAAGAATGTTTATAATCTCGAATGAGGCCTTTAGGGCAATATGGCAGTTCTCAGCGTCCGCTTGAGCCCCTCCAGTAACTGCCGCCGCAGATGCATCAAACGGAGCCGCTGCGCTAGCAGCCAATGAAGGCTGCTCCACATTCTCAGCAACAGGTAGAGATCGACCTGAATCTCCAACTGCAGTGCTAAACCGTGAGTCAACTCGAGCAATCTTGTGCAAAAAGTCCGCAGGCGGAATTGACAGCAAATAAGAAACGCACAGAGTAAGTCTCGCCAACACGTAGCGATACAAGGGCCACCACCTGCAGCATGGAGCACAAAACACTTGTGGACAGCGGTGACTAGGAAGAATTTCTGACTTGCTCACTGTGCGCTTCACATCCTTGTATAGATAAAAGCTGCTCTACTGGCAATACCCATTTGGCCTTGCTCACCCTGTGCAATTCGTAGAACCAGAAAACCTCAGGCGACTGCCAGGGGGCAGATGCGGCTCGTCAGGGACAAGCTGGTTGAAGTTTTCGGATTGCCTTGCAGACGTAGTGGCGTGAACAGCTGAGAAAAGCTCAGGACTTCCAGTGTCGCCGTCTACCGTCACTCGTTGGGAAACAGCCTTCTCATTCCTAGGCTGTTCGCGGCATTCAACATCGAGAGCGTGCTGTGGTGCCCCAGACTCCGCAGCACTGCACACTGCTGGCACTGCTTCAAGGTGCCACGATTTTTGGTGGCCGTACTTGCATGATGCAAAAGCCGTGGCCAGGGTGAAGTAAAGCTGACGCGCCGTCATCAGGCGATGGCCATCGAACATAGCGTCGGCGAGCTCGCATGCCAAAATCGGACAACTACGGTAGCCTCCGACAAGCTGCATAACGCACGGTACCCTGTACGCAACTCGTAGTTGAAACTTAGCATGCGTTTGCCGCAAGGGTTCTCCTCGCTAAGAATAAGTGCGGCAGCCTGCACACACTGTCAAAACCAACCTTGAATGCAATATGGGCTTTGGAGAGCAAGTGTGTCGCATGCGTAAGCACTTGTGCCTCGTTAAAGAAAAATATAAATCGAAGGAACACTTCTTCTTGGGCAGCAGCAGCAGCCGCGTCAGGGTCCTGCGAGCTTGGGGTTGTGAAGGCGCCAGTTCCGTGCTGTAGAAATACGGCATGCCAGCAAGCATAGAAGCATTGAGACATGCAAATGGCACAGGCAGACAATGTGTATGTTCCAGTTAGCCGACACCATGAAAACGTTGCTGCATGAGCGCAATGTGAACCTCACGCACCTGGAGGGTATCCGGCTGCCCAAGCCACTCAGAGGGCACCCCGAGCCCACCTTTCATGGAAGGTGGAGGATGAACCTCCTTTGCCGTCCTGATCCAGGCTCTAACATGCTGAAGGTACCTAGCAGCTGCTTGATAGTGAAAACCAGCTAGCTGCCATACGTCACGAGTATCGAGAGACGAAGGGCTCGTGCGCATGGCATCTTCGCACAACTGGGCAAGCAGCTGATGCAGCTGGGCTAGCCAAAGCGGAAGTAAATAGCCCTGTAACGGTGACTCTGGAATGTTTTCTCGAAGAACTGCGCGGTGCTCGCGGGCGTGGTGAGCTGCCTTTGACGGCTCTTTAGCTTTGAAATACATCGGGTACATGCGCACGCTTATCAAGTTGCAAACAGTCATCCGTTCCAGTGCAGGAGCCATTTGTGAGTAGCTGGTGAGGAACTGCCAGGCAGTGATGTAACTCTTCATTGCGGCGTGCGGCTGCTGTGCGAACTCCAGCATATATCCAGCCTTTATTAGGCACCTGGTCTGTTGACATCAGCAATTCAACTCACGCATGGTGACAGCTTTCAGCAGCTTTAACGTGCAGTCATTGAATTGAAGGCGCCATCACGATACACAAGCTAAATCAGAATACATCTTCAGACGGAGACAAACCTGATACACATGGAATGCGCTGGTTTGCGAGCGATCCCCTTTAAAAGTCACTTGCGTTTGCTTCCTGTAACGCCGAGCTTCACTTTCGTAATATTCCACGCTGCAGTCGAAGGAAACCTGGAACATCAGCCACATGCCCACAACAAATGCGATTTGTCATTGCCCAAAGTATCTAAGGGACAAAAGAAACAGAACCGGTCATTCATCTTCAAGGATGGGATCTTGGTAAGGGCCGAAACACAAACTGTGAACTATCACCTGCTCCAGCTTCTCCAGTTTTGCCTTCAAGTCCTCCACACCGCACGTTATGAAGATCGCAGCAATGTCTGCTGGATTGAGTTTCTTCAGAAACCCAACGGCCGATTGCGGATCTTCCATTCCCGTGGGTAAAATGACAAAGACTATCTGGTAAAGAAAACAGCAGCACACTTGACTGGCCCACAAATCGCCCGTCGTATTCAGCTGATATGGCTATTGACGTGGAGTCCGCTCAAGCGAAAACCAATGAGCTCTACAAAACGTTATACTCACAATCTTGGGGACAACAATGCGCCTTTGAAGCCTGTCTCTGAAAAACTCAATGGTAGCCATTGCTTCCGCCTCGGCAGCTGCAACTGCGCTTCCTCGGGAGGCACACCGGGCCTCGCTGCAGCTGCCAGGTGTTCTGGATCCCGTCGTCGCTGGGGCTGAAGAGGGTGACTCTGAACCTGGGGTACTCGATTGAGCTGGCCTCATATTGTCATCATAAGCAGTAGTACGAGACACAGCCAAATGTGCTGGACTTGAAGGGTCATCCCGTTGATTTTCCATACGCTGTGCGCAGCCATCCCGAGTGCAACACGCTCTGGATGCTGAACAAGGTGAGTGGCCAGAAACGTCCAGGGATGATGGCGCAGATGTGGCGCAGCAGCTGCAACAGGAGATCTTCGTGTCATAAACGTTTCTCCAATCGAAGGACAAAATAAGGCAAGAAGGCCTCTCCGTACGCATTCGCTGCATCCATGCGTGCTTGAGAAATCCCTGAGAACACCATTGTACACTAGCAAAAGCCAAAAAAACCTAGGGGAAAAATAGAAGCGCTTGCGTGCCTTGGGTTCCACGAAGAAGATCGCCAACTCAACTTACTTTGTTCAAAAGTTGGTTTACTGATATAATCTTCTTACGTTGGGGGCCTTTCTCCCGCCTTGCACCTGTGCCTGGGGCCTCCGATGGAAATAAAACTTTTGCGGAGACGCACTTGCCCGTGTTCATGGAGCTTCCTTCTGAATGATCGCCGTCAGGCTGAGAGTATTGGTCTCGACTGGCGTGTGCGCCGGGGGAGTTTAGCTGGGGTGTCGGGCCAGCCACTGAAATTGACGGCTCTGTCTGGCCAGATTTAGTAATGTCCTCATACGCCCCATCTTGTGATGAAGCTCCACAAGTATGCGCCTGAAGAATGCACGCCCAGTACAGCTGACGCAGTACTATAGGCTATCAGCAACCAAAGCTGTCCCGTGTGAGTCACACTAGTGGCTCCTTGACCCGGACCGTCAGTACCTCCCTGCCTTTTAAATATCTCGATAGCTATATATCACATTCACCTCGTTTGCATCGCAGAATACATAGGTCAAGCGCTGTCGTCTGTTGCGTGAGCTAACTCGTTCGCATTCAAACGTTTGCCAGAGCAAGGCGTGTAGACCTCTGGGCGCGCACACGCATATAAGCGGTATTGGGGGAGGGCTGCATGACGGAGGGGAAAGAGGAAACATTAGGAAGGAAGCACTGCCGTGCGTCGTACAACAATATGCAACGATCCCCTTGCAACTACGTAGGCCGTGCTATGAAACGCGCGTCCCCCGTCACAGCTCGCAAGGATGAAGCTATGCGAGGCAGAACGCGGAGAGCCATTAACCTTGTATTAATGCTGCTAAACTTCGTGTTTCTCTCCAACAGGGTGGCCCTTGCTTCATCAGTATCCCGCGTTCGATACCGCGGGGCCCGCCGGGGCCCTGCTTGAACTGGGACTAGCCTGCCTTCCTGCTTGCCACCCGGCGTGCTCTGAGTTTAGACAGCTAGAGTATAACTAAACACAGAAGTCTCTAAATTTATCACGTTGTTGGTATGCATCATGCGTGTTTAAGGAAAGACATAGTTAAGGATATCGCGGTTGTGTGGTGTGCCGACATGTCTTGCTCCCCCTGGAGGGAAGGTTCTATTGCTAAAAACCTCCCCGGACTGGAGGATGAAATGGGACATGTGCGCATCTAAACAGCATGTGTTATCATTGAAACTAATGCTCCACAAGCCTTTGCCTTTGGATCTGACCGACTTTGCCAGCGCCTAGTACCCACTGTCTACAGACTCCGCTTGACAAGGTTTCTCGTAGCTTAGCTGCTCACGGGAAAACGCTTGCGAATTCATGTATGCGGTTGGCCTAGTGTGTGGCTGGGTCGAGGAGAACCGCTTTTACGACTGAACGAGCTCGAGCTTCATCTGGCCCGTTTGATGAAGAGACCAATACAACTGCCCCATACATGTAGGACTTGTACACCGCGAATCCTGCACTCAAGAACCAATAAAGCTATCAAACATGACAGTTGGATCTGCTGACTTAAATGAGACGGCTGCAACTCGTGTCTTCCCAGAGACGAGCTTGTCTCTTGAAGGTGTCCTGCGCCGCTTCTTCCTGAGCGCCGCAGCTTGTAAAGTAAGCCCATGCGTGGGTGAATGCGCCATAGTGTACACAAGGCATCAGTTTATTGTTATCATCTACACGCGCCTAGTTGCAGAAGTGCCCTGGCAGCGGTGCCGCCGTCCACGGTACCCGGATAGGCGGTGGCGATATTTGGTTGTTAGGCCTTTCGTGCCAGTATGCGGGTGTGAATGCTTTTATTTAGGTCCGGAAGGCTGGATGCAGATGGAGCAAGCTTATCGAAGTCGTATGCCTTGTCCTTATTATGCTTCTTTGTCTGTCTACGCGTCTCTTCCCAGCGATACGAGGTGAAGCAACAATATACGATTTCGATCCATATTTCAATCATCGAACAACGAAGTACCTTGCCAATGAAGGCTTCAGCGAGTTCTGGAACTGGTATGATGATGGTGAGCTTCTTCTTGGATGTTCTCCAGGGTACACGGGCCATTCGAGCAGCACTGACAACTCGTATTTTCTTGTGCTAAGCCAGCCCTGTTGTCAGCAGGAAGGCACGAAAGTGAGTTTGATTGATGAGTGGCGTGCGACGCAGCGAGTTGGTATCCACTTGGCCGCCCAGTTGGACAGACGCTGTTCCCAGGGTTGATGACAACCTCTTACCTCATCCACAAGATCCTGAATTTCTTCGGTTTGCTAGTCAGCATATCTGATGTGTCTGCCTACCTCCCACCAGCCTTTTCTTGCTTAACAGCCATTGTGGTTCACTGCTTTGCTAAACACGCCAGCGGGTCTCGGACTGCTGGCCTGTTCGCTTCCTTGTTTGTTGGGATCTCGCCTGCCTACGTTAAGACGTCGTTAGTGGGATCCTATGACAACGAATGCATCGCGATATTTGCAATGCTGTTGGGGTTCTACTTGTGGACGCGGGCGGTTAAGAGGGGCTCAATGCTTTCAGCGCTTCTAGCAGCTATACCGTCTGCATACATGGTTACAGCTTGGGGGGGTTATGTGTTCCTGATTAATGCTATAGCTATTCATATGGTCGCTCTTTGCATGCTTGGCTTGATGACCCCTAGGCACCAGGTGGCATATGTAGTATTCTACGTGATGATAACTGCACTGTGCGTGAATGTTCCCTTCTTGAACCTCACGCCACTTTGGAGCTCAGAGCACATGGCGAGCCACGGAGTCTTCGTACTCGTCACTGTATATGCAACAGTTCACTGCATTTCAGCCTTACTTCCGAAGGTGTCCATGAAGCACCTTCAGATATGGGTCCTAGGGATAGCTGGAGCGATGATATTTGTCGTTATAGCCATGCTAGCTCTTACGGTAAGGCACTTGCTGGACAAACGCCCTGGCTCTGGCATTGATGGTGGAGACTGCACTCCTTGAACAGGGCGTCCTTGCAAGTGCGGATGCTCCCGCTTGTGTCTTTGTGCTTAACAGGGCAAAACAGGTTGGTCGCCGAGGTCTCTAACCTTGTTGGACCCAACTTACGCGAGCAAGCATATTCCCATCGTAGCTTCTGTGTCAGAGCACCAGCCGACGACTTGGTCAACATATTTTATTGACCTTCACATGATAATATTTATTGCTCCCTTGGGATTGATCATATCTCTTCGACAAGGAGGAGGCGCATTTTTTATTGGCCTGTATGGCGTTCTCGCTTGCTACTTTTCAGGTAAGAAGTCTCAGAGGACAGTAGCCCCGTTTTACCTCCCTCCTGGTTTTCCGCGTATGGTCCTTTTCGAGATGCGATTGTGATTGCAACACAATCAGGGCGCATGCTCCACAGTGTGCAAACGAGATAGTCGAGTGTGTGTATCTTGAAAAATAAATATAACGTAGAACCTGTTGAAAAATTCGAATGCTTGCGCTCATGGGTCCCTACGGTGTTTGCAGCTGTGATGATTAGATTAATGCTCGTCCTCTCCCCTGCTGCATCAATGTTGGCTGGGATTGGATCATCTGTCTTCGTAACTGGAATCTTTTCCCGCCTACCTAAGGCCCATTCCTCAGTCACGGACCAGCCTGCAATTTCGGTGAGCCTTCTCGGTGCATAAAGATATTCCGTGCGTGCTCAGCGCAGGCTGCGGGAACTCAAATGATCAAATTACTAATTCAGATTCTGGGGTTTGGCAGGCTGGCACAAAGGCTTCAAAGCTGAGTGGCTCGAAGCTTCCCTTCACTGTTGCTTTACCAGTGCTACTGGCATTCTTTTGGCTTTGCATTATGGTAAGGATTCACATCGAGTTCGTTGAAGTGGTTTCTCATTCTTGCGTATTTGGGGCTGTTTGCAGCCTATTCATCAGATGTTTTGTGCTGCGGGCTCTACTCAGTATGTCGTCCACTGCACTTGGATGTCCTCGGCCATCTTTTCCAACAGAAACATTTTCATGGGTTCGTTCGCCCAATGCGCCGGCTTCTATGAGGGCACCTACAGTTCGCTGTCATTCCTATGCTGTCCAGCATAGTGTCATGGGCATACTATTTGCTAGGAAGCACACGTACAGATTCATAACAGTTGTGCCGATCCAAATAGTTATTCCTTCAATGCAGTGCGGTGGGGAGTTATTTTTCACAGGAGGCCCCATCGGTCGCTCCAACACGCCTAAACCTGATGATTTCCGTGAAGCCTACAACTGGTTTCGTCAAAATACCCATCCGAAAGCGCGAATTATGGCCTGGTTTGTCGTTGCTAGGAAGTCCTCGAATTTTCGCCTGCACACCCCATTTCTGAATATCTCCAGTTGAAGTATATACACGGTTGCATGATGATCAACAGCCTTGCCTATGGCTGCTCCCAGTTTTGCTACTACTAGCGTATTAACCCAAAATTATGAAGTTTTACGATTCAGGTGGGATTACGGTTATCAAGTATCTGAAGTCGGGAACCGGACAGTATTTGTGGACAACAATACCTGGAACAGCACTCACATCGCAACTGTTGGACTCGTACGCTCAATAAAGCATTATACCGCGGTAGTTGCAAATGTCAACTAGGTTTTACAGACATACCGTGGAGTATTAGGAAGTTCCCTTTACATTCCTGGTCGGGTTCTTTCACTGCTAGTTTAGTGGCCACCGTAAAATGTTCTCTACGCATGCAACATATTTGGGCTACCCAATGTCCTACTTTTCAGGCATTTGCTTCTGAAGAACCCGAAGCGTATGCAATTGCCCAGGACTTGGATGTGGATTATGTTTTCGTAAGTGCATTCCGCTAGCGAGACTGGTTGACTTGAGGAACTGGAAGCAGGCTGACAAGAAGCGCTGCGAGTTTGGCAGCTTTGGTGGTGCTCCCGCAGGTAGTATTTGGCGGCTTGGCGAGGTTTGCAAGTGACGATCTCAACAAGCTGATCTGGATGGTCCGCATAGCGTCCGGCGTGTACCCAAGTCTCCAGCAATCTTCATTCCTGGGTCCCAGAGGGCAGGTAAGTAAATAAGTCTATGCATATTTATCACTAGGCTTTGACGCAAACGCTGCATGCCACAGACTAGTAGCGCAGGAGATGTGCCGTGCGTACAGTTTTCTGTTGGGCGAGATGCTCCTAGCGCGTTGACGAAAAGCCTCATGTATAAACTCAGCTATCAGCACTTCACGAGAGCTACTAGGGGTTTTGACTTCGCCAGGAAGACGCAAGTAGACGCGACGCGTATCCAGTTAAAGCATTTCCAGGAAGTTTATACATCGGAAAATTGGGTTGTTCGCATCTACAAGGTGGGTGACTGCAAACGTTTTGACTTTGTATCGGTTGGCTACTACGTTTCGATGGGCCTTTGCACCTGCTAGACTCTGTCGCTGCGTGTAAAATCAGGTTCGCAAGGCAGACAACCGGGATACACGAATGCTCAATGCCATCGAAAGTGCACTTCAATAGAGTTGTTGCAATGAGAGGTGCGTGCGAAGACGCGAAATCAAAACCATGCAAGACAAATGTTAGTCGTCTCAAGCGGTCTGCTGGCGAATCTTCTCGTACAGCGAGTCGTGATACCTCTTCACCCTTTCCACCTCGGCATCTGTAAAAACAACCTTTGCAGGGTGTCCTGTTTAAAATCTCCATTTCAATGTTCATACCGTCGGGCCTGAGGCAAATTACAATATCAGGTTTGGTTGTGGTTTCGTATTGTGGTGGCAAAAGCTTACACATATTCCAGGAAGATGAGAGGAATGAGCCTGCATAAATTTACCAAGCCTTTAAATGTGCCGTTCTACTTCAAATATGGCAGTTACTTACAAGCTTGCCCCGCAAAGCATGATATATCCAGTCAGATGAGTGAAATTGCTGGACGTAATTCCTGCCATGTACGTTAGGATCGCACTGATCCCGCGGGATGCCATTGCTCCTGTGTTCCTAACAGACATCATCATGGCGTAGACACTACCCTCAAGGCCTGTGGGGAATTAATTTTGGTGCGTATTTAAGTGCATGCACGGTAAATGTTGGTACCTGGAGGGCAGATGGACGCCGTCAGAACCAGGAGTGGAAGCAGTTGGATTTCAGCAGTCTGCCAGGGGGAGAAGCATGATAATTTATGCTAGATTTGGATTCACGTGTCTAGCTTACGGCTTCAATGAGAAAGCCTCCACTCAGAACGAACGCCTTGTTGCTAATGCCAAGGGTTCTGTTGAATCCAGTAGTGAGAATGACTGCAAGAGAGATGAGTTACGCATTAGGAGAGAGCCTCTCATACGCTTGCCTACTTGGTGAAAGGTATATAGGCACAGCTACTAGGATCGTGGCGAGGAGAGTTTTGCGGAACCCGGTGCTCTTGAAAAAAGTGCGGTACATCACAACTCCAACCAGAGCGGCGATACCGTACGTGAACCTGGAAACACAGCATATGACCCAAATGATTTGGACGGCTTTTGGGCAACAAACGAACCTTAGAGTTCCCATGAATGTGGGAGAAAACCCAAGTTTGTTGGTGAAATAGAAGAACAGGGCATCATCATAATCGGGCCCAGCCATGTAGGCGAAAATGTAGAGTGCGGGTCCCCAAATGACGGCTGAGATTCGGTGAGATGCTTTGGACGTCTAGTTGTAGTCACACACTCCTTACATTGCTTAAGGAACTCCATGAGCATCCGCAGTTGTGTCTTCATGTCGTATGAGGGCGCTCCACCAGCATCAGTCATGAAGAAGGTGATGAACGCAATGAAGAGGGGGAATATTGAAGTGGCCAGGAAAATGCCTGAAAAGCGAAAGAATATTGTATCTATAAAGAAACAGGAATTTGTTCTTGTCTTACTTTGCTTGGAAGTCCTCTCGAGCAAGTAGCCCGACAAGTAGGCAACAATAAGACTTCCAACTGCTTTGGCAGTTATGAAGTCAGACACGTTCTCTGCGCTCTGAAGAGGCGAGGGGTTCAAAATGCGCCTAACAATTCCTTCAGCTGAAAAGCGTACCTGGTCCATCGATCGTCCTGCGGTAGTTTCAACAACTAGGGCTTCGGCCACTGCTGAGCAGAACGCAGCGGAAATCTGAAAAACGCAGTTTGAACAATGCAATGCAGGCCATGTTCTGCATTTAGCGCTTACCGATATTATAAAAAGGGAAATCAAAGCCGTCAAAATCTGAAGACACCAGGATGTTTGTCCTCTAAATGATGGGAAAAAGGGCTAGCACACGCACGTGTGTGGGGAATGTTCCCAGCATGATGAAGCCAATTCCTTCCAACAAGCTAAAGGCGATCATGTAGGGCTTTCGGCGGGAACCGTAGAGAGGATACGAATCCGAAACGAATGCGAAAATTGGCCTGCGGAAGGCAATGCACGGTCTATTATAATAACCGGTACGCGTGTGTGCTTACTTGAAGACCCATGGAAGGGCTGGCGCAATAAATAGAGCTGAGACTTCCGGAGGACTTAGGCCTGAAGCGGAAATTTGTTGAATCTATCCGTTGTATTTTCATTCTAATTTTACTCACCTAGATCATCCTTGAGCATGTAGTAGATTGCAAGGGCGGCGAGATGCGTAAGCCCCTCCGAGAAACCGACAAGATATCTGAGTGGTACCTTGTTGGAAAAGAGCTTAAGCGTGCATGGGCAGTATATTTCAGCTTACATAACGAACTGAGTGAAGGAAAGCTTCTTCCAGAAGTGTGAGTCCGCCAAATGCGGAAGCAATCCATCACTCGTTTCCCTGAGGTCGTGCGACCAACAAAATGACCAGCTATTCCCCAGTATAAGACACTCTGATTATCGTACCCTGTGCCTGCAGCCTGGAAAACATAAATTAGCCTCAGTTAAGCAGAAGGAAAGCTGTATGCTACTCACGGCTTGAACCTCCTCGAGGCCGCTAAAGGCGGTCCGCACGGCAGTTCCTCTCATTTCCACTAGCTGCCTGAGAGGTAAGTTATTCTGGATGCAAATTTGCCTTGGGCTTAATCGGCAACAAATGTTCCGATCCGCGTTTCTTTGTGAAGTGCCGATCGTGGGTGTTCAGCTCGGAGGTCCGAGCGCAGTGTCAAGACACCGCAGCTTGCTGCAAGCTGGATTCATTGCAGACAGCCCGGTCACTAATCTTGTTGGTAAAACTAACACCATCGTCGAAAGCTTTAAGTCACGCCTCAGTGTAGCTACTATTTAAGTACTGAACTAGTATCTGCACATGGTATCTAAATATTGAGCTTGTATTTGCATTTTAGTATGTACAAGGCAACGAGTGGATGGAGTTGGAAATTAGTTCCCCGCTGAAGTTCAAGAAAGCGGATGTTCCAACTTGGACCATCCTATAGTTACGAAGCACACTGTGATCAACCATATTTAAATATCCAGTATGGTTACAGCCATGCACTGGCCGTATGCATTCAGGCCTGGAAAATAGACCAGTTCTATGCAAATGACCTTGCGAATGATGTTAATCTAGCATTTCGAATCTTCTGCTTGGCCATTGCTAGCTGAAGTCACGCAGCACACCAAAGCATTGGTATTTCTTCTCACCTTGGCGACAGATATGCAAAACGGGCAGTAGTAGTAGGGTATCCCTACTGCCCAAACAGCGACCGTCATGGCAAATAAACCCCCCTGTCGAAAATAGGCCGAATGTCAATATTGAACTCCCACATTTCAAGCTGCTACCCAAGGGCTATTGACATGCTAGGAAAAAAATACATGCTTTCGTATGACCCTTTCATCTTCAACGTCGCTTGAGTAAGCTGCAACTTCCTTTGATGCTCACCTGGTTGTTAACATGTTCGACAAGAGCTTCACCAGAGGGGCCAACTGCTTTCAGCGGCTTGACGTCGTCCTCCATGATGGTCGTATACCCAACGCTGCGTAGGCACAAGCATATGAGTGATCTTCATAGAAACTGCACACATAATCCCTCAATTCTGGGCGAAGGTTTTGCTGGACTGCTCACCGATCGAGGATGCTTAGTTGAAGGGCGTCCAACCTCGCTGCATCCTTCTCCGAGAGCTTGGAAAAGTCATATTTGTCACCAGACTTGCATTTTCCAACGAGCTGTTTCACCTCGTTGGCTTCTTCTGGACTGAATTCAGGAGCACCCCGCACGAATATACTTCGGTTTGCTCAATTTCCACAGGGGAGCTTTTGAATCTGCTCAGTGAGTAAGCACACAGTTGCGTTCGTCATGAGTGCAATACCTGACGGTAAACGATTGAAGAAACTCATGTTCACGAAGCTGAAATACCGCCGACACTCTTTCAACGATAGATCCGCTGCCTGTTGGCTTCGGTTCTGCAATATCAGCTTTTTCAAGTTCCTTCAAAGCAGCCATGAAGTGAGCCCCTACAGGATCCTACAAATATATGCATGACACCCGAGCCCGCACACTTGAATGCCCACACAAATATCATCTTCTGCATAGAAGCATGTGCACTAAATAACCAGACACACAGGCACATTTCCCTTTCGCGCATTTGCATTTGTCTTCGCCACGGGTAGTACAGGTCTAGTCCAGGCAAATCATCTCTAGACTTATGAAGCTAAACACACACTAGGACCTTAGCATGCGCACTAAACACAAGCATATGCATGCATTTACTTGCACATACAAACATATACGCTCATGAGCGCGCTTGAAATATCTACGCGTACAAGCAAGCGCACACACATTTCAGACGCATCAAGATGCATCCATCCATATACACATATCCATGCAAGCACACATTCGCTTGCATGCGGTTTTCATCATTCCACATTCATAAAGCTCATACATATATCAAAGACTTGCATGCACTAGAACAGGTACAGATAGAGAAAACCAGGATTCATTCATACTTAATGGCACACTACAAAAACACACAGAAGTACATGTGCAGATGTATACATGAGTAGATATGCATACACCAGGGTAAAGAGATGCACCCATTACGTACACAAGCATACTTAAAGGCATGTCTACATGCGTAGGTGTCGGCTTGCGAATGCATATCACAATGTGCAATGCGCAAGCTCTACATAACCGCGAAGGTGGTATTTGAAACCGCGCTTCAAACTGCCCACGGGATGCCTTTTCAACCTACTACAGAAGGAGCCTCCCCTGCGATGCCCTCAATTGCAGCTTTCAGTGCTAAATCCTGCAGCTTCGGGTCTGTTGCGAGTTTCCTCTCAAAGGATTCTACTAGCTCTCGCACGATGACCTCTTGAAGGGAGCCCTGAATTGCCTTTTCTGCTTGTTGAATCGCAGTGAGCTTGCTTGCAATTCGCTCCACCATTCTTTGCCTCATTTGTTCTAGCAAAGCTATATGGTATTCTGTTAGCTGTTGCTGAACCTCATCTTTAAACGAGGAAACATATTCAAGGCAACGAGCATCATTTGCATATTTCTTCAATTGGCTGTGAACCAGTTCTTCGCCGGTGTCTTTTCGGTCTTTAGCACCCTCGATCATTGCCTTCTCTTCTTTCCACAAGTACTCACGGATGTTTCGGCTGCAGTTACAAACGGAGCAACTCAATGCATGCTTAGTTGTCTTCAATGTTTACTTGCTTTCACCTGCGCCTGTCGGTGCTGGAGTCGCCCTAATAGCAGGATGGTGCTCACTAGAAGTAAGACGCCAGCATGTAAAACACTGCGCCGAAAGGAAACGTTTTCGAATAGAACCAGGCGTTGCTCAAGACTTGATTAGAGAAACCATACCAGACGCCGAGGAAGCAAATTCCATAGCTCGACAGCTGCACAACCGCACCTCAGATACCTGCTTTGATCTTCTGCAGGCAATCACTCAAAGTTTAGACCTCGTAAAAGGCAAACGCGTCTATGACAGGCTCACAAGGTTCTTCGGCTTCTCATATTTGATCTCCACGAGCTTTTCTGGTGTCTTTGCCCTCTGACGGATGCAATACTTGTAACAGTCCTCTTCGGGCAAGTCAAACAACACCGCCAACTCTACAGCAGCACAAACAGGAGACGAAGCTCTGCTGCTGAGGAAAGGATCTGCATCAGTTTCTGCTTTTCGGTGACCCAATCCTTGGCCTTCCTCTCCTGTGCAGGCAAAGAACAACTCACCGGGGTAATGGAATTTGTAGTCAGCAGGGAATGCAAACTCAAATGCATTCATTTCATTCTGAGAGTATCCATTTTCCCATATGCATTTCATGAGTTCGTCTTTTGTTATAAAGACATCCTTCTCCACTACGAGACCGTTTTCGCATCTGTGTCACACACGGCAAAAGCACGACTGACTTAGTCAGCATAATTACATGTAATCAAGAGTTATGCAACACAATGAATGACTTATCCACCGCCTTATGGCTGGTATGAGATTATTTACGATTTGCCCTTCACAGGAAAGGAGCGCCATGACTGCTGATCTGACCGACGTAGTGTCAAGTGCAAGGTTGCTCAATTATTCAGCATCCAGCAGGCATCACTGCTCGCTGTACCTCTTTGCAAATTCAATGAATGCACGAGGCCTGTTCTCCACATCTGTTATGAGCTTTAAGAACCGGAGAAAGGGCGGAGCTTCCTTTGTGAATTTGGCAAGGCTGTCCCTGTTGGAGTCACACACAGGGCGTCTCTACTCATGCACAAGAAGCCTAACAACACGATACAAATAAGGAAGAACCGACGGTATGTGAGCAAAGCTATATCCTCCTTGTGCGGCAGGCGTCGCTGGTTCGCCAGCGGCAAGGAATATTTGGTGGCAAGAAGGGAATGCCAAGGACGCTGTTAGCGCCGTTAGCGTTAAAAGCCCAGAGTCAAGCATCCGGCGTTAACTACACTGCCTGAGTCTTGTGAGGCCAGGAGAGATAGAAGTTCTGACCTTGCAGGCTCAGAAAGGAGCAGATCGTCGAACTGTGTGTCTGTTGTCCACGGCTTTGTGATGCGGTATTTCGTGTACTGAACCTTCTTGAAGCCCCATCCATCGCTCATATTAGCATATCCTCGAGTCTGGGGAGGCATGATAAGTCCTTTTTGCCGAGGCAAATGCTGAAAGGAACAAATAGCCCTGGATGCCCCTTCGAACCTGACGCCCGCGGGAGAGGCCCCACGAAGTGGGGCCCTAAACTGGGCTAGCCAGAACAAGGCCATTGTTATACACACATACTTAATGTGAAATATGAATTAGATGCTTCCAAACAAATTCGGTTTCTGCTGGACCTAACTATCGAGTGCATGTGTGCTCATGCGGCTACACGCGGCCTCTTGCGAAACGGGGCTGAACAGCTTGTTTCTCCCCCAAGCAAAAGCTCGCGTATGTTTTGCAAAGTCTGTATGTAATCGTGTGACGGGATGTGAACCTAGAGACATTGCTGTTTCTCTCCTCTTACCGCGCTGGTCTCCACCCCCCCCCCCTCCCCTCACTATATAGATGAAAAGAAATGAATAATCATATGATTCTCTGCGGTTGCTCTGGGTTTGTTTCATCTATTATATCAGTTGTACGCTAATGATGCTGCAGCATTGACGGTCAAAGAGGCACTTGCAGGAAAACACCCATGGTGAAAACACCACGCGCGTCGTGTGCGTTCGGCACGCGCAGGCGTTGCCTCTGTTGCAGAACTTGCACGCAGCACATTCTTTTGATGTGGACGGGAAAATGCACAGCGGTAAAATTGCAGGACAATCAGCACATGGAGTGCGGCAGGATTCAATCCAGTTATTTGTAGACGGTCAGCGGGCGTCAAAAAGAAGACGGTGGAATCAGTTGAGGTATGTCCATGCATGGTTGGCTGCGGAGAGTACAGAGGCCTGTGCCTTCCTTTTTCGGAGCACTTTAGAAATATGTTTCCGAAGAATCCGGTGATATGGTGCAAGCACAAGCACAGAACAGTCGCCATACTGCAAACAGTGTCCGCAAGGCGAGACGGCAGCGTATCAATGACAAATGGCCTTATTAGTATTATTAGCAACAACACCAGTACAGGAAATGCGGGCTTTGTTAAGGGGAGTAATAGATATGTGAGCTAAAGGCGAGCCTAGTGGACGCCGCAATTCCTAAAGCAATACATACTTTGAACGCACGACCAACATCTGACTCGCGAAGCGTCACAGAGGACTTTAGTCCTTATGAGAGCTATTACCACGGCACAACACAGTATCGCCTTATTTATACGTTTAAGTTACCTTAGATTATGCCGAACGGCCCCTCTAGGCTTAGTTGCTGTAGAGGGCCCAACCTGAGCATAAGCTACTGACAGGTTTTGATGCTTCACCGGCGATGGTTTTAAAAGTGTCCGGTACTCGAGTTGAAAACAGCACTGATATGAAGCTGATGATGATGAAGCTGGTGTGAAGGTTTTTCCTCGTCGCTGTGGCGCCCACTTCACGCCCACAGGCTTTTTTGAAGTAAATTCCTCTCAACGTTGGCCGATCTGGCAAGGGATGCACTCCGTTCCAAATAAAAAACCCAGAGATGAATGCAACAGTGCACGCATGCTAGCACGTAAGCTATCAAGAATGTTGCCCTGGCAGTAGTTATGCGGGGTAGAGGCTGCGTGCTGTCGCGCTGTACTGTGTTAGTGTGTTGTTTCGGCTGTAGCTCGGGGAAGGTATCGCTCAAGCCTGACCGCCTACGAAGTTTACAAATTGTCTGCATACACCGTGCACTTGAGAGCAATAATCTGAACAACGCTTGCAAGACTTTAGCACCCGTGGACACGGAGTGCAAGCCTACACCGCCGCTTCCGCTGTGCATTTGGTGAATTGAAGGAACAAACAAGAAATCTTGCGTGTTACGTCCCACTTAAAACCACACGCAGGGAGCGTCAGTGCGACGCAAGAAGTCAGGTATTCCAGCCATGCGCGCCTCAATCCGGTCGATGATTCCGCCAAATCAAATAGATCGCAGATCCAAATTTGCAAACACTGCCGTTTATCAAAATCCATGCTTCAGTTGAGAACAAATGAACTACTTCAGGGAATGACTAAAGTCATTTCGCATAAGCCGCCAGTTTGAATTCCGGGAGGCGAACGTGTCTAACTCCCGCACTGTTTTCGCTCGACTGCGCGTGCTCGCTTCTAAGTCAAAAGTATCCTAATGCGTGGCCACCAGCTGCAAACACAGACACAAGAGACGCTGTGGCAGACTCAGCGCTGCGGGCTAGTTGCATGCTGCTCCCAAAGGGGAGGCATGCAGCCGAAAGATGGATATGAGAGTATAGATAAGCACACAGGAAAGCAACCTCCGCCCTGCACCGCTTCTGCTTTTCTGGTTTCTACTGGAGACAGAAGTGGCCCACGCAGGTAGCTGAGCAAACGAGGGCCCAACGCACGTAGCATGGCTGCGACATGCACGAAGCAAGCACACAAACTGCATGTTGGTTTGCAAAAGCTATATGCCATTGACTGAAGAAATGCGCATTAACACGAGCGCTCAGAACACGCATGAGACAAGGACACAAAGCCACACCCTCGGCATATCCGCTACACCCAACCAACAGATAACGAGGGCGCAGAACAAGTATCCGTCTATGGAGATCATGCAGATAAGGAGAGCTGCGTAAATCTTATATCGAACCACCACTAGCTAACCCGCTACTGCAGCAGCCACAGACGCGGCACCGCCAAATAAGACTCCCGCTGACGGTTGCTCTTTGCTATTTCCAGAAGTGCTTCTGAACTCCCGGGGCTCCACAACGCTTGGAGCTTGCCGCACTTCTAGCATGGCCGGGCCTGCAGTGCATTGCAGGCAAATCGAGCTTCCCTGCCCTTTTTGTGGTTGGGCAGCTGGAAGGAAAAATACCACCTGCTGCTGCTGAGGTGATGCTTGGACCCACGCAGGCTTCGGATGTCAAAAAGCAGCAGACCTAAAACGGCAAGCGGCCATGAAAGGGGAATGCCTCACCACAGTTGCACCCCTGTTTCTGCAGAACCTTGTGTGAGTTGTCGCATATTGGAAACTTGGCTGATAACAACGAGAGTAGGGAAACACAACCCTGATTTCTGGAGAATCACATCTGTTGCTGAACTGAGCTGGCCGAGGCCCCTGCTGAAGGCAGAAAGGAACGCAGCTTTAGAGGAGCAAGCGCACACCGAACTCACTCGACTGCCAACATCTGCAGATTGAAAAGTTAAGAGTGCGTTTGTGCGTGGGGTATACAATCTCTTGGTGGACAGATGGAAGGTCTGAAACAAGAGACGCAGCACGAACCAAAAACAAGGAGAGAGTTGGTATGCCCTTCCCAAGAGACGCGGTGTCGAAGACAGAGGCGCAATGAAAACGACGAAAAGGGTTAGTGCCCCTGTCCACCACGGCTATTGCCTGTGCTGCACGTCTGACTATGCTGAAACCGAGGCAGGAAGCTACGGGATCCTCAGAGGAAAGGTAGAGTTTGGAGAAGCCGTTTACAGACGCACTGAAGACGTTCATTGGGTCTCCAGCCTTCCTCAGTATCTTGGGGAGCGGCTTGCACGCCTGCTGACCCATTTTCCAGTAACACAGCCGGCCTGTAAGCAAAGTCAAGTGGCGGAAATTAAATGAATCATCTAGCGTTGTACTTCCGAGCCATTTAAATGGCAATGAGCATATTGAATGAGATAGCACATCGTTGGCTAATCTCACTTCGTTCCCGGAGCACAGCGGATAGCTTTGCAAGGTAGAAACTCCGCGCAAAACTCCTCAGCCCGGCCCTCACAGCAGCTATTTAACTTGATTGAAATGCATTTATGGAAAGCTTTTGCACTAAATATTCGTGGCTTGAGCCAGCAAGGTATAGCTGCCATTGCGTGGGCCTGTTCAGCCCCGCATGCGCTGAAGAGGCGAAAAGGTCTACGCATGATGACACTGAAAGCTGTTCTATATTGGGACTTAGCATCTTACAGTAGAGGTGGAAAATATGCACGCATGCTTCTGTCATGCTAACTCTGGAGGAATTTGCTATCTATCATCGCTGCTTCCCACTATCCCCGCGCCGTATTGAGACTTCGATCTTCTGCTTCATCGGGCACTAAAGTGTTGAATTTGACCGATTTAGCCTATTTCCACTGGCTGAAGGAATACGTGGCTGTACCTATGCCTCCTCCTGGTGGGAAGCCGGGCGGGAAGGGCCGCAACAGGAGCGGCGGTTTTGGCTCTGCAGTCCTACACCAATGCCTTCGTAAGCAAGCGGAGAAAGTGCAGAGTCACCATGCTTTCGTCCAGTCTATGAAGGACGAGGGGGAAAGGGGGAGAGCAGTGCTCGGATCCACCCCGGCTGGCGTTGCTTTTGGAGGCACCATTTCCCGCCATCGAACTTTAGAGTTCCTTGCCGGTACGCTGGCTTCTGCAAATCCGGCGAAAGGAAGCACCCAGTCGAAGCACTCAGAGCAATATTTACGATCCATCATAGAGCGCAGCGGACTGGACGAGTACATCGCCACATCTCTAGCAGCACAGGACACTTTTTTAGTCGACAGGTACGCGACGCGCCTTCTGCAGGAGCCAACAACTTCTGTGTTAGTGCCGAAGAAACGGACTGAAGGCACTGCAGAAAGAGCAGACTTCATCATAGAGGGGACCGACGTACCCATCCCTCGGCGGCCGGTTTTGTTCTCAAGACAGATGGCGGAGGAGTGCAAAAAGGAAGACAGCAAAGACCACGCAACGGGAGGCGTCAGCCAAGCGACGAGGAACCGTAGGAGAAGAAACAGGGCGCGAGTTAACCTGCTCTTGTCAGGAAAGGTAGAGGAAGCCACCGTGCAAAACGTTCAATTTGTGCGGCAGCAAAGGGATGAACTTCATCGTCGGTTTCAGAAGGCAAGGGAGGCCAAATCCAGTAAACGACGAATTCGGCAGACAACGCGTACTGGTGTTCCGGCAGTTAACCTTGGAGATGGTGATACGAATACCGACGAAGAGGATCAGTGGGAGGCCGACTCAGCAGCGACTGCTAGTGAAGCGGAGGGGAGCGAGCTGGAGGAAGGAAGTTCCAGCGACTCTGCAGCCCATGGGGACAGCGATAACTCATCTAACGGTTTACATGCGTCCTTCAGCGGCTCTGTGACATCCGAAGGTGAAGATACTGCACCTCCATCTCCTCATCCGACTGAGCCCCGATTCCCGAAAACCGCTGAAGAGTTGGATGAACTCGAGTTAGATGGGTTTCTGAAGTGGAGGCGAATGCTTGCGAGCATGGAAGACGAAGGTGTCTTACTAACTCCATTCGAAAAAAATATCGAGGTGTGGAGGCAGCTGTGGCGTGTTATTGAGCGCTCAAATTTAATCCTGCAAATCGTTGACGGAAGGTCTCCTTTGTTCTTCCGGTGCAGGGACCTCGAAAAATATGTCAAGGAAGTCTCTGCTGACAAGCGAGTATGTCTTATTTTCACGTTTATAAGCAACCAACACTTGCTCATAGCGACTTTGCATTCAGCAGCGGTTGTCCGAATCCCGAAACGCTGAGGCAGCGGCGAGGCAGCGGCGCTCATTTTTAGGAAGCAGAAGCGTGTTTGTGACCTCTTGGCTTCTCAGGTTATTTTGGTCATTAACAAGTCAGATCTGTTGCCACCAGTGGTGCGGGCGGAATGGTCGCAATACTTCGCAGAAAATGGGGTGGAGGCCGTTTTCTTTTCGGCTCTTCGTGAACTCGAGCAGTGCGAACAAACAGCTCAGGGGCAGTTTCGAGGCAACGAGCGCAGCGATAAGGAAACGGAGACACTTAAGAGAGACGACGCGGATTTATTACAAAGTACAGATGAAGCAACGCCGGAGCTAGCGTCGGTTGCTCACGATCCAAGGGGGGGAAATGCAGTAGATGTCCACAGTGATGTTATTAATTGTGACATGCTGGTGAAGCTGCTGTTAAAGTATCGGGATGAGTTCTTCTCGAAACGACGCGTAGATGGAGATACAGAGCCTTCAAAGGATTTTGTAGTTGGGACTGTTGGCTACCCTAATGTGGGCAAGAGCTCTTTGATAAATGCGCTGTTGAGCATGAAGAAAGTTTCCGTCTCGCAGCAACCGGGCAAAACCCGCAGGCTACAAACGATTCCCCTTAAGGGTAGAGGCATCACACTCTGCGACTGTCCAGGTGAATGCTGCCGCCTGTGAGCATCTAATAAGGTTTTATCCAACAGTTGCAGTCTTTCATTTGCCTTTCCTAATATAATACTCTTAAGGGATTCTGTCATGCGGCTGCGTTTGTAGGCCTCGTCTTCCCAAAGGCAGTGGCATCTAAGCACATCCTTGTGTTGAATGGGGTCGTTCCCATCGACGAGATGCGGTTAGGCAGGCACATTAGCTACGCTTTCTTCTGTTCTTTCCCCGCTTTCTCTTGTGCTACTATGTGCACTCATCCCATTCTTACTCTGGAAGATCTAGGCATATGTTATCACCGGCACAAACATATTGTTGCATACAGGGGCAAGCATGCGCGTGCAGAGTAGGAGAGGCAACTGTGTATATTACGTCCTTCAAGGCTTTGTCAGTTTATCTTTTTTCAGCTCTTATTCTTGCATGCTATCTGCCTGCTTTGTTGCGTTTTGTCCATGTCAGAGGGGACTATCTCCCGTCCGTGCAGTTGATATGCGACGCAATCCCGTACACTTTAATTCGGCACTTGGGGATAACAGCAGACGCCTACCGTGCCGCATGCAAGGGTTCTCAGTATAGCGCGGGGAAAGTGGGCCACCGAAAAACGGATGGTCCTGCAGGGCGTCTTACCCGCATCGAGGCTTTGCACGTGCTAGAGGCAGTAGCTGCTCATCGTCACTTTGTTTCCGGAGGTAAGGGAGGGCAGCTGGATATATACCGTGCGGCAAAGCTGATTTTAAGAGACTTCACGACCGGTCGACTCCGGAGATGCCATTTGCCCAAGGGGACTGTTTACGGCGAAGACGAAGAGACTGCCAATATAGATGGATTTCTGTCGGCAGTTAGCAGCTCCGTAGAAACGCGCATCGTAGAAGCAGGTGCTTCAAAGGTAGTCCCTGGCTCAGCTCCAGCAAGTAGCCTTAAGAATATACCAGGCAACGACAGGTGTCAGCGTCCCAAGATGAATCCGATGGATGTTTTACAAGAACTTGAACAGGACGCAGATCTGCTGGAGGTACTTGAAGGTGGAGGGGATCCGCAGGTAAGCTCAGAGAACTGCTAGAATAATGCACGCGAATAAATAGGCCGTGCAGTTGGTGTGCAGGTAGGGAAAGGGCATTTTAGCACTACGATTCAGCGTGCTGTTTCCTGTTTGCAGGCAGTTGGAGGCAACCTTCCGTGTGTACTGACCAAGCGTAAGGCTCGACAACTACAAAAGCAGATGTTGAAGGGAAAAGGAAAAAGTACGCAGGGAGGGCTCCCCCACCGTCTCTGACCTATGCTTGCATGTATTTATTATCATGCACATCGAGCGACGCAATGCCCTTGAGCAGATATACCTTGACCCGTTCGTTAGAGAAAGTGTATGTAATGCGCAAGGTGATATTTTGACACGCTGGCTCAAAGCAACCAGACATAAATGGTTTTGTGCAGAGTGTATATATATATATATATATATATATATATATATTGCATATACATTATATGCATGCAGATTATTTCCCACTAAACCGGCGTCTCCTTTTGATTGCGTTGCACTGAACTTGTCTCCAGCGTCGCGCGACTGCTCACATTGTAGCACTTGCCTCCGTTTTAGTGTCATTCAGTTCACCTTAGCAAAAGAAGTAATAGAGTGGCAGCCTAATGTCTGGGCACCACAACTGCAGCCCAAGTGAAGCGCGAAAGGCGAAGTGCTAAGACAAACGAGCGGCACCTCATTTGGAGCATAGCATTGGCGCCGAGGCTTGAAGTATGGCACTGTAAAAACAGTAGTGTAAGCACTATATTGTTTAACTTCTGCCTACCACAAGACGAAAAATAAATTTCTTAGTATAGCGTTGAAAAAAAGTCCCAGACCTGCCGTTTCTAGAACCTCAAGCACATCGGTGCTGGTGCGAGATCCCTTCGAGCTCTCCTCCCCCATATATCGGGTATAGGATAAATAAATTATTATATATATATATATATATATATATATATATATATATATATATATATGCAGGTACAGGCATTTAAGCATGTCGAGTCAGAAGAGCCTTGAAGTCTTCAAATAGGTCAGCGTTTGCCTCTCCTGCTCGCAGCGGTTACGCGAAAGTTAGCACGTTTCGAAATGAGCGGCGATTTCACTTGCGTCAGCTAGGCGCACTATGTCCTTTGGTGTCGCATTTCCGTGTGTTCATCTGTTTCGCTGTGCTTGCTGTGGCTTCCGTAACTAGAGCAACTTTGAAATAGGAAAGCTGACTCACCAAAAAGGCGCTCAGCGGTTTTAAGGGTTTCCTCTCTGTCTTGCTGTTGATTGTTCAGTCTCTTTATGCTGGCCAGGAAGGCATTGAAGGTTTCGAAAGAAAGTCGACTGCGGGCGGCTCTGAGGCAGTAACAAGGTCGCAGTTGCACGTGCACTTTGTGACGATACTATTAGAAATTTCGTGCTTAACGTACGAGCGCCTTGATATTGCTGCTGTTGTATTTTTCTTACCTGAAGAACGCACGGCCGTCGGCGTTGGCAGATGGGTCATCATGCGTTGTTAGACTGCAGCGAAGAAAGAGCAGACAGAAGCAATAAACACATTGCACACCTGAAATTCTTACGGCAGTGTAAGCCCCTCTCTAATGCGTGCGACTGCTAGTTTCTCTCCTGAAATTCTTAGGGCAGTGTAAGCCATCTTCTGATGCGTGCGACTGCTAGTTTCTCTAGAGCCTTCGAACAGGAAGGGGAATGGAACTGCCTGGTTTTGAGTGAAAGAGAACTAGGTTTGCGCTAAGTAAAATCCCGCCCCCCTAGGACCTTATCATGGGGTGCACGGGGCTCAGTCTTCAGTAGCTGCCTAATTAATTTGTCTGCCTCACACAGTTCCGTTGTTGGGACCTCCTCGACGGAAATCAAGCCTCATGCCTTTAAGGCCTGTATCCTCCATAGACCCGAGCTCTGCAGAAATAAACAAATCTTGACTTTTGATGCTTGCAAATGGAAGGGTCGTTAGTTCGTGCAAAGAAAAAAATTGGGTGCTTTCTATTTTCATTAATTCGTACTGTTTGGGGGTGAGCTAGCCTGACCAGCGACAGTCCTTCTTGCGGTCATCTGAAAAGTGGCATCTGCTGCGGCGAACTGAAGCATAACAACGCACGAAACCAAATTAATGGCATGTACCAATTCCTCCTCTGCATCGGCACAAATAGATCACATACATATATACTTTGGGATTGTCCAACAAAACATATCCTTTTCAGGCCATGGAAGCCCGCCGGTTTGCTCATACACTTTAGTGACACAGCCGGTGAAATTCCTTTTGCTGTTCAGCGGAACTGCACAGATGCTGCGGCAGCGAGTGCGGAGAAGCCCTTGAAGTGGATAGGGACTTAGATTTGACGGAGAAATTGACGTAGACCTACTGGACTCGAGTCATCAGCTTCTGGGCGATCTTCTTGAATTGAAGTGAGCACCGCTTTCTTGAGGTTTTCCAGGCGTTGAATGTCCTTTTGCAGCTGTACGAAACATAAACATAGGTCTCAGACACTCAAGTTTTCGCTTTTCCGCTTTTGGAGGAAGCCACAATTTGCAGAATGAAGGGGATGTAGCACTTAGCTGTTTCTTGCATGCTTACCTTACGAGTCGTCGCTAGCAGCTGCTTGTTCTCCTCTACCAGTTGATTCCCACGTTGTGTTTGTTCAATTAGCTGAACTTCCAAGGCACTGCACTTTTTCTGCAAGAGTGACACCTGCAGAGGAAAATACCACAGGACAAGTTCTTTATGAATATGCTTGTATTCAAGGGATCTTATTCATATCAGCATCGTTTTATCCGCCTCTGCACGCAAGCGGAAAACAAGCCTATTTTTTGCCCCTTGCTCACCTGTTCCCCTCGCTCAGCAAGCTGGCCCTTTAGCTGCCTTATTTCTGTTTCAGAAGTCTGCACTCGGCTCTTGTAGGAGTTTGAGACGATGCGCAACCCGAGCGCAAGCTGCTCTGTAAAACGCGTAAGGCACATAAAGTTTCCCGCGTAAAACTGGAATGACCCTTCCGTATTCTCCCCATAAACTTCAATATGTGGGTATTTGAGAAATATGCTCCTTTATGATGGAGAAAACTGCTAGATTTGGCTGCATTGGGTGCGCTTGAGCTCCTTGCAAGTCTCGTAAAAGGCCCAAGGAAGATCTAGCTCTTTGCCACAGGCCACCCCAAGCAATTGCCTCAAAAAGAACACAACTCTAATAAGGTAATGCTTGACAACAGGGCATTAGGGTCTGGCGTAGTGCGAGAGGGTCTCTACCATAAAACTCTTCAGGCCTGCTGCTGTCTGTGCAAAGCCCAAGTTTCTAGCTACAGGGGCCTTCGACTGTTCAAGCTACGGATTCCCCAAATATATGGATATTGTATGACAGGGGGTGTATTTAAAGTCGAGAAAAAAGTTATTTGTTATGGCCTACCGTCGGCATCGCCGGGAAGCCAACTTAGATCTGCGGTGCTGACGTTCATTTTCAAGTATGCAGGCCCAGGCGGGAAAACGATGCAGGCTGTGTGCTTCGGGCTATTGATTTTAAGAGTAAGTGGCTTTAAAAACAGACGAGAATATAAAGATTAGGGCCAGAGGACAGGGGAGATGGAACTCTCAGCCACAAATGAGCTGGTTCGATGCTGGCTCCGTAGCTTGCGTGCGAGTGGCTGGAGGGTCACTTGCAGCCAAGCAAGATGCAGAAAAAAACTAAGAGATAGAAAAAGGGAATATTTGGGGGGGGAATTGCTTTCTTCCAAATTAAATCCAAAAATTACAGGTGTTCAGTCCTTCGAAGTGCAAGATCCAAGTCCTCTCTTCAAACTGTTTGTGAGCCAAGCAAGTGCAGAGATGGCCCAGCGTAGATCTAAGCAGTTTCCACCACCTTAAGCCCCGATTTGCGGCTATTCAGGCAGTATAACACCAAATACAGATATAAGGTAGGGCGTAAAAGGGGACAAGGCCTCCGGAAAGGGGTGGACTCTGCTCTTTTGTTACGGCCTCCCGTGCTAAAATTGGGAATCCTTTGACGTGTGCAAAACGTTTCTCTGAAAAATGATGCAGGATGCAGGAAGCATTAGGGTAACCTTGACTCTTTATACTTTTTACATGCACCTGAACGGACAACTTAAGTGTGCTGTTCGGCAACGAGATTCAGCGCCTGACTAAAACGAAGGTGTGAGCATTTGTTCAGCCTTCTTCAGAATTCAGACTTGGAACTCATATTAAATGGCAAAGCAGAATTCGGTTTTCTCTTATGCAGTTCAAATCTGCGTCTGCCACAGCACTGCGCACACACGTCTTCTACCTCAGTGCGTCTGCTGACACGAATAGTTCATAATTTTCCAGGAAAAGAGGTCATCACATCGGGAAATGTTTCCTCTAGGGCCGCAGCTACACATTGCCACAAACTGGAAACATAGTAATAAAAGGCTTTGCTCGCTTGCATGCTGCTAGTGGACACCTGTGAAAGCTTCAATGCACGTTAAAATGAATAAGGTTCTTAAGAGATGAAGAGCAACAAAAGAAAGTTGGACGTCTTACTCAGACTATTGTTATAAACCACTTCGCCGTTGAGAGCCACAGTGCCGCAGCCCGACACCTCAGCCCCTGGCAGTCTTCCTGTGTTATCTTCCATGAAAAAGAAAAAAAGCGCATTATGCTTTTGGTTTAGATGTGAATCTTACTAGTTACAGCCCGCAGAAACTGACAGGAGGTACATTGAATCCTTCCAGCGCCGTAAGCTAACCTACAGCCCCTGTAAACCCTGTTATGTACCCAAGTGCTTCAAGACACCCAACTCACCACCCGCAGCCTGTGGTTAACGAATGAATAGGAAGTCTATTTCAAGGGAGTTACAAAGGCGCACCTGTGGTTGGGTTGTCACAGCTGCACTCCATACAGTATGTGTGATCTGAAACCGTCTGCACCTCTGGTTGATATTCGATAAAAATATGCTTCCTACCTGACACAAGAAGACCTTGTTCCGTCTGCAGGTATGCTATTATGAATTTGTACTAAAAGCTATCGGAAATATTCGCCGTGTCGTATGCTTATCTACCTGCTTCGCACCCTACTAGTGCGCGAATGCATTCGGGTTTGCACGTAGCGGTGCAGATTGAAGGAAATATTGCTTAGAATATCTCATACCGGTTTGGACCGGCTTGCAGCAGCGCTGGCATATCTTAGATGGCTATTGATAGCAAGACCGCATAGCCAACTTTGTTCCTGGTTACCTCTGGTGAACACATGAATCCAGAAACAGGCAAAAGCCAAAGGAGCACCGCCGTTGCGGCGGCGTTGCATATTGTTATGCATCCCATAGCCGTAGCCTGTCGCTCAACAGTAAACAAGCTGGATGGAAATTACCGAGGTTCCCCTATCTCAAGCAGCTGGCATTTGCTGAGCTTGAGACGGATTTGTTGGCTGCCCCGTACCCTCTGGTGTACGTACAGTTTTCGTCCTGTAATTCAGCAACTGACAAAGTGCATGCTAAGAGAATTTCAAGGGTTGGTTGCTCTTTCCTCCCGAAATTGTAGCTATCTCGATTTTTGGAGCGGCTGAATAGGCCTAATACGAAGTTGTCTGCAGCAGCGCTGGTTCTTTCCCACTGCAAGCTTCTGTAAGGCTGCCATTGCTAAGAAAATGAAATCCCGTATCTTTATCTCGTATCTGTATCAATGCCAAAGAATGAAAACGAAATGCCCTCTGCACCCTGACCCCAGCAGCGCCTACAGAGGAGCGTTGTGAACGCTACGTGGGTGCAACTGCGAACAAAGCTTGTTAGTTGGTTTGAACTGCTTCCCTTGATGGGCAGGCACGGGTAACAGATAAATACAGCGGTGCAGTATTGGGCGTTGTAAATGACGAGCTCAGCGTCTGCATATCCACAGAAATATCCATAAAGGTCAAAATGTGACTTGTTTTCGTTAGCGTGGTAATGGGTGAAGCACTGCAAATGCGATACGGGCTTCAAACTCACCTTTATGAGGATTGCGGCAATGTACTCGACGACTTTATCGCCTGCAGCTTCAGCACTCCCCTCAGCTGTTTGGTAACCTCTCGCCTGTTCCCGCACCTGCTGAGCGGGGGCCTGCTTCGTTGACAATTTTTGTAGAAGTTCGCCAATTCCACTTTCAAGTAGTCGACGGACGCGGTCGTTCGGGGGCTGGACGTGAACAGAAAAAAAACGAGACAAACGACTACCGCCCTGTGCAAAAGATAGGTCGAGACCTTCAATGGAAATCTCGTAGTCTATAGACGAACCTTCAGGCTGCAATAAAAACAACAAACAAATCAAAAACGCGAAATTCCTACATGGCTTCGAGAAGACAGCAAAATGCCACTTTATGAAATTGCTTCGACGAAGTGGACAACTCCCGGACCGCAACACGACTGCAAACTGTTCACCTACATCTAATAATCCTCCTAAGTCTAAAATGCTCCAACCTAAGTAAGCATGCAGTAAGCATACTGCCTTACCCTGTATTGAAGGGTGATGTACTTGGCGGCTCTTTCAACAATAAACAGGGGAGAGAATGCAGCAAGACTTCTCAACTCCCTGTCGAGCGTCTCTCGCCTGAGACACCGGATAAACAAAAGCAACACCACACGCTGTTGCAATTCTACCCCACGCGTCTACCTACATTCCTTCTGTTGCTACTTCCAGGGCTAATGCTGCTGCATCCTCTGCTGTCTTTGCTGCAATTGTGTTAATTGTTTTCCTTCCTGCTGCTGCGGCCACTTCTGCTGCTGCTAGTGCTGCTGCTGCGGCAGCTTACTTGGTTTCAAGTAGGGTCATTCTCTCCTTGGCTGGTATCTTTTCCAGCTCTTCTCTCGTCAGGTCGAGTCTCGCCTGGCGGAATTCATCTTTAGTTTTTTCTAAACAGAAATGGACCTGGCGGACAATAACAGACAGGATGTAGCTGCCAATATGGAAGCTTAAAATAAATTGTCGAAGTGTTCGTGAACCGAAGAGTGACTAAACACAAGGGGCGCTTACGGATTCCTTCTCCTTTACTTTCAAATTGATTCTTTGCTTTACTTCTTCCGCTCTTCCCGTCGTCTCTTCCTCTTGCTGCTGTAGTTCCTTGAGGGAGTTTTGTAAGTGCTTCAAGTAAGGGATGATTTCGCTCCCGTGGGTCAGCCATACGGCGGCGCTGTTCACAGCAATGACGCAGAAGGGTTTCAAAGAATAAAAATGGATTAATGGCATGTGACCAGACAACGAGATGACATTCAGAGAGCTTCAGGCAACAGCGGGGCCGTAGCTGCTTCGCAGCGCTATGCGCAATCTACCTTGCGTTCCCGTTCACCCCTCCTGCTTACTGTTGTGTGCACAAATGCACTTCATTGAACTTTTATCTTCTACAGTGTCTCTGATCACCTGTTTTCCAAAGTGTGGATTCGGCTGGCCAACGCAGACATAAACCGCCTAACTCCACTCAGCACTCCCACTAAAGAAGAAGCCAATGGCTCAGCGCAGAGGTCTGGGCCACATCAAATGCAACGCAACAACAAGCCAACCAAAGGCGCATACTCACACGCGAATTGAACGCAGCACTACACCACTTCGATAGCAACCACCCGGCCAGCAGCGACAAAAGCAGCAATTGTTGCAGGTACTTTCACCCGCTGTTGAGTCAAGTCTAAACAGCTTCATCGCCTTTAGCACCGCTTCCCCCCGTGGGCCCCCATCAGCCTGACGAATGATAAAAGGTACACAGAAACTGCACGCCCGTCTACAAAATCCACATTTTACATGCTGCAACCAGCTGCTGACATAGGATTTATCTAGGAAGATAACATAGGATTTATCTAAGAAGCTAAGGTGCGCCAACCAAGTGCATGGAGCTGCGTTGGACCGCTGCCATAGGCGAATGGTTGTGCTTGTATGCTCTTACCTCATTTGCAGTGTCCTCAAGAACTGGATTCGACTTAATGAGGGACAGCGCAAATAGCAACAATCGGCGTAGCTCCCTGCGGCGTCAAGTCGGAAAATTAATGCAGACTGTTTCCGGTCCGATTGCAAAGAAACGCGAAATGCCTATAACTCAGGGTCAAGAAATTACACTTACTGGATTTGAACTAGACAGTCATCTATTTCCTCCTTGAGTAACTGCTGGTGCTCCACTAGCCTGCCTTCCCCTTTCTCCTCTCCACAGCCGCCCTCAGCATTTCTCACTCCATCCCCTTTGACATCGCCATTCGCATCAAAGGTGGGGAGGGAAGTGGCAGCACCCAGCTGCTGGCCTGTTGCCTCGATGCGCTGGTAAAGTTGCCGGAGGAGAGCAGCTCCATCCCTACAAAAGTCCAAACCTTCGCTCAGAGACAAACCCCAAGGGGCTGACGAGGAACTTGACGAATTCGTGGGTGCTATCGTTGCTGTTGCTGCTTCTGCTGGTGCTGGACACGCTACAGATGAGAAGTTAACGACGTTCGTTGTCCCCTCATTCTCTCCACGGGATCGGTGATGCGTGACTCGGGGACTTGTTCTAGCACTCGATGTGGGTGCGGAAGGAAGTATAGACGAGAGGGGCCTCTTGTGCCTCAATCTGCTCGACGGGCTCTTCCCATTTTCGTCGAAATCTGTCCTCGTTGGAAAGCCCGAAGCATCCATCGCAAATATGGAGGTAGCGATCGAGCGCGGGAGAAAGTAACGGGTATGGAGGAAAGTCAGCAGAAGGCGCGTTGATTATTGCTGGGGCATATCATTCGAAAAGAAGCGAATATCTTTATACGCACAGCTTGCTCGATTTCCTGCAGCTTGTTTGTGTTGTAACAAACAACCAATCATACAACGCATTTCAGATTTTAAGCCCATGTGGCGGCAGCAGCCAGACATAAGTATGTATTTGTACACACGAAATACTGTATGCAGCATATTTAGTACGCAATATTAAAAATCCAAGTAAACATAATGCGTGCGATCTTTTTAGCCGAAATTACGCACACATGCAGACCCTTCAACCGCTAAGCAGACACATCACTACATGCATGGCAAATGGTCGAGCCGAAACAAGGCCCTTCGCTATTTTTCATTTTTCCACTTCCCAACAAAAATACTTAAGCTTGTCCTTTAATAATGGAACAACCGGAGAGGATAAAGGCGGGGAAAGTCAAGGCTACAAGCAATGGTCGGGTCGGATGAGTGGCAACACGGTGTTGGGGCCGAGGGAATGTGCGGAAGGAAATATGCTCTACTGGTTTGTAAAGTTACTATAGTTAATTCCCTTGTATATTGGTGCATTTCTGTGCTCACTTGCCCAACAGTGGCGTGCAAGAGTTTACTGTCGTGACCTCCATGGGAGGCTTCTGGGTATCTCTCCATTAGCTATTAAACCATGGCGTGCGTAGACCTGGTACTTGTATCAAGCTTGCAGTTGAGTGCAGTTGGGTGCCAAGCGAGTGCTTAAGAACTTTTTACAATTTCAGTGGGACGAGAGCCCTCGATCTTTGCTGAGGACTGCGATGGGCTGCATTGTTGAGTTCGCAAGTAGCAATCAACTCCCCCTCGAGCCTCCCGCCGCCTTTGGCGCAGAGGCTCAAGGGCCTGGGCTAATGGGAGCACGGGCAGATCTGTCACGGGCTGCGGCAATGCTGCAGCTAGTGCTGTAAGGCAGCCCTACGTAGACGCACAACTGGTCCTTTTGCTGCATGAGGTGACATTGCAAACTGTTGTGCAGACAGTCGTTAAACACTTGGTTGGCCCTCCATAGTGGGCCTGCGAAAATGTTGGGATACGAGCACAAATATAAGGAAAAGCATGTTACATTTAGCGCATGCAGCAAGGGCACTGTGCTTGCTCGTCGGGTTACCCTGGAGCATTAGTTGCAGCAGTGCAGCTCAAGGCAGGCTGATTCACCTCCGCACAAGCCCCACACCCTTGAGCCACTGGGCGACGGACGCAAGGGGACTGGGAGGAAGGCCAGCTGCATGGCGAGGGTCCTACGCCATAGCTGCGGACCGCTGAGAGCTGCAAGACAATCAAGGACTTGAGGACCTTGTTGGTTTTCTAAAAGCGCTCAGGGAAACATCAAAACATCCTCGCGCCCTCCCCACAAAGTGGCAGCAATGCCATTACGAGATGGAGCAACTGGACGACACTGAGATTATAGGCGCGTGCGTAACGACGCACAGAGATAACCAAAACTACGCTGCTCAATTTTACCCCGCCCTGTGCACTTCCGTGGTTCTAGTCGCCGCTGCTGATTCACAAGGGAGGCCCGCGGCTACTTCTGTAGCTTAGCCCGCACGAACAGTCCTAAGAAACCCGCCAGAGTTGTCGACTAGCCGGGTCATTGGGCGTAAATTTCTTGTCTTTGGTGATCCATGTGTGTCGTTACGCACGTCCCTATGATTTCAGTGTCAACCTTTGGCTGACAACTGCACTACCACGTATGCAGAGGAACGCATATCCTTCCACGTGCGTGAGCTCCAGCGCCAATTACCTTTCCTTTGTGATATATCGCATCACCAGCACTAACAGCATCACCTGCCACAAATGAGCTGCAGGAGTTGTTTCAAACTGAGAAAAGTGGAAAGGGCAATACTTCTTCTGCAACCCTAAATACACGGCAGCACTAAGAGATGCCGCTGCAGCTGCAAGAGATGAACCACAAACAAAAAATGGAACACGAGGAGCAACACGTTCTGCAGTAGCAGCAAGCAGTGGAAGAGCAGCAAGAGCTGCTGAGTGCTGCATCAGCTGCTGGTGCAGCCAGAGCTGAAGGAGGCCATACTGCCACCACTGCAGCAGAAGACTTTCCCATCCCTGCAGCAGCTGCTTCAGCAGTAAATCGAAGAGGCAAACGATACTGCTGGTACTTTCCCGATCACAAACCACCAGAAAGAGTCGCCAAGGGACTACAAGCAACAACAGATGGAAGCAGCAGCAGCAAATATCGTTAGCCCTCTTCGCTAATTTCCTCTGCCTTCCCTAGTTGGGAGCTCTGGCCCCACCTGGAATCGCCTCTCCTCCAGTGTCTCCACAATACCTGGATGGGTAGAGGGCAAGGGTTGGCTGGGGCAGATGGGGATGCAGATGAAGTATGTCGTGCCTGATGTTTGCACGTTAGTACGCACATTTTTCCTTGGGGGCCGATTAGTCACTGGGGCCAAACAGGCGTAAGGGTTAAACAATTGCTTAATGTTCTAGTGAATGAATCAGCAGAGGCTGGGGTACTCTTGCATGCGATGCTGCCCGGCAGCAAAAATTGCACCAACTCGTTTTGCAATTCATGATAGGACAACTGCTCTCAGCAAGCAAGCCCCTGGAACTTGCGCGTCTTTGCACAGGATGGCTGAATACTGGAAGGGAGACCATCTGCTTTCTTGGGAACCCTTATGACGATTTTTCCGTCTGGATTACTGCAACACCTGCCGGTACCCGGATACGATCGACGACTCCCGGTACAGCGGGCCTTACTTAACAAGCGGGAGCAATCAACAATAGAACAAGTGTGGGGTTACAGCAAGCTCAAATATCTAGGTATACCAGAACTGCCTCCATAGCAGTACTAATAAGACATTAGTGGCAGTATTGGGGGGCGGTTGAGCCCAATGGCACAGTTCGCCATATGGCTGCAAAAGACCAACAGCGCAGTTTGTCTGGAGAAGTCCGGAGCCTGGTAAATAGTGTGCTTTGGGAGCTTATAAGCACTTTCATCAAATTCTATGTGCTTGATGCGCATTGCACCTATATTAGCATCAACAATATGTGTATGTACCATTTGAGTTGGAGGAGCTCGCTGCAGGGTACCACGGGCGGGGGCCCCCCAACATTTTCCCATCATGCATCGTGCATGGACAGAACAGCATTTTCATCCTCATTTTCTCATTGGTTTAGCTCCTTTGCATTTCCTATTTTCACAAACCACCTAAGTTGCATATGGTGAGGCAGGGTAGATTTGCTGGCGCAGCCTTGCTGTGGTGTTGCCCGATGCTTCATCAGGCCTCAAGCCTGTAGCCACGGGCCTTCTTTCTCGGGTAATTATTCAGCCCGATCAGGGCCTTTAAGCGGTGAAGGCGGCTCATTCGTATCCTGCACCTACTTTCCGCTCCGTGGCAGCACCAGTAGGGGGTGGTGTCCTAGCGAGAGACCAGGGATGAAAACAACAGCGAAAAACCAGCGACAGGGGCAACGGAAACAGCCATAGCTTCCGTGGTAGTAGCCGTAGAGTTCGGTCGTGAGTCACAAGCGTTAGCTTGTCAGCTAACTCTGTTGTATTCGCCAGTGACGCCGCCCCAACGGATCACCCAGCCGCAGCAAGCAGCGCAGCAGGTGCTGCTGCAACAACGCGAGTAGTTTTAGCAGCGGCAGCGGAGACTACTACGTCTTCGGAACGCGAAGATCTGCTGGCCATGAGTGGAAGGGCGGCAAGCTGCTGAACTTCAGCACTATGAGAAGAAACGGCAGTGTCTCCTTCAAACAATGAATCAGCGGTGGCAGCAACAGCAGCAGCAGGAAAGGCGGCATCAACACATGCCTAAGGAGGGCTGCAAAGATGAATCAACAGAATCAGCACCGAAGGCTGCGGAAGGTGATAATGCCATCGACATCAGCTGGACGTCAAGCCCCACACTGGAGTCTCTGCTCCGTCCGGCCCCTCCTTTCTGCCCTTCTCCCCCATACCCCTTGCTGCCTCCTTTCAGCGCCGATGCATTTGCTGTTTCCTCCTCCGTCTCAGCCCTGTGGGCTGAGGCGAGCGAGAGGCCATCTGTACTGGAGCTCCTTCTGCAGGTGCTGCAGCAAATCAGCACTGACAGAACCAGTGAATTGCACAAATACCTACTCCGACATTCCATAATCCCTTCACAAGAGCAGCCTCAACCTGCGAATGCTGCTGATGCTTCTACCAGCAACAACAGCAGCATGCAAGAGGAATGGATAAAGGGGGTTGCAGCAGCAAAAGCCGCTGCTGCCACTCCTGGGGTGTATGTACACCCTCCTGATGAGGCACTTTTTCCGGAGCCTGTTGATTTTCGCTCGACACAATGCTCATCAGAGCAGCAAGACCTGCAGCAGGTGCTGCAGCAACTGGCTCTTGCAGCTGCGGCTGCCTTCGAGGTTTTGGATATGCAGCCACCTGCTGCAGCGACAACAGCAGATGCAGCTGCTTCAGAGACAAAGGGAGTAAGTACAGCACAGACATCCGCAGAAGCAGCTCCAACCAAGTCAGCAAGAGAGACTCGGCGACACCAGGGTGCTGCAGCCTCTGACGACGCTCAGAGCACCCGATTTGGCAGGGTTTATGACGGCGCGAGCACCAACAGCAGCGAGGGAAGCAGAAGAGGCTTTCGTGAAGAGAATAGGGGAGAAAACAATGGGAACGATAGCGTCTATAGGAGGGCAGCAGCAGCTGGCTTCCCCCCATTTCGCTCATATGCGGAAGTGTACAGACAGTGGAAACTATTCCAGCAACAGCTCTTTCCTGCAGGTACTAGTATGCCCTATCTGTCCACCCTTAGTTCTGCCGCTGCCTGCAGTCTTCGCTACTAAGCCCACCACAGAAGCACAGCCGCCTCTCCCCATCCTTGGTCAACTTCTTTCTGCTCCCACATGTTCTTGTCTGCCGTTAATGCCACAGGTTTCTCCCATTCGATTTTCTTTGGTCGATCATACATTTTTCATCTACTGCAGCAGCAGCTCCCGGCATTGCTTCCTCTGCTTCGGGCTGCTGGAGGAGCAGCCCTAAGCGATAGATGTTTCTTTGAGGGTTTGTGCTCCCTGATAGGGATGAAGGAGGGGCTTTTCGACGCAATGTACAGGCGGTTTTCTTCTATGAAGGCTGTCTACCCGGAGGTGAGCTAGTGATCAAACCACAGGGACAGCTTTTTAAGCCGTGAATGGTCACTGTAACCGTTGACACGTGAGTTCCCGGGGGATCTTGCATATGCCTCTCTTATTTTTGTCTTCTATTTTGTGTATTCAGTCTGTCCTGCCATCAGAAACTGGTCTCGGTTTCCTACAGAGAGATGCAGGAGGCGCCCTCGAGGAGGAGATGGGAGTGATTCATTTTTGCTGTTGCACGAATGATAGACGACCTTCCTCATTGACGAAATTGATTTCAGCGAAAAATATATTTTCACGGCAGCTGCCCAAAATGCCAAGGGACTACATTGCTCGACTGGTTCTTGACAGGAGTCATTTTACTTTCTGCCTCTGCAAAAAAGATCGGGTTGTTGGCGGCGTTTGTTTCAGGCCTTACTTCCAACAGGTGACACATCACAGCGGAAGAGGCACAGCGGGGCTATTTCTGAAGACGGATAATCTTATCCGCTTTCTGGGAGAGCCCCACTGTGCCTCTGTACAATATTTCATTGAATACTCTTATTCATCCCAGCGTAATTATACGTGCAAATGAATGAAGTATTGGCATCTTCTTCCAGTCATCTGTCGGGTCCCTAGGGATGCTCTTTCGTAAATACTCTTCTGGGTCTGCGTGCAGCGGTTTGCTGAAATCGCTTTTCTCGCCGTCACTTCAACAGAACAAGTTAAGGGATATGGGACGCGACTCATGAGCCATTTGAAGGAATTTGTGAAGAAGAGTGGAATAGAGTACTTCTTGACTTATGCGGGTGTGCTGGAGCCCCATCACCCTTTGATGCCCTTCATTACCTTCGCTTGCGTGCAGCTTGTCAACTGCCTATTCAGCTGCCTTTCTCGAACCGCAGCCTCGATGGCAGCGTCTTTGGCTTTTCAGTTCATGCATACAGTTGCTTGTCCTGATTAAAGGGTCCAAAGTGCGGCATACCAACTAAATGCGCAAATGTATTTCTTAGTTTCAGCCAGTCAAATGCACACAGGAGGACCAACTATGCCTGCGATTTTATGCTATGATTTGGGCATCCTGTCAGATAACTTTGCCGTTGGCTATTTCAGAAAGCAAGGTTTCACCAGCCGCATTTCTCTTCCTAGAGATCGCTGGTTAGGGTAAGTCGGTACTAAACCGTGTGCATGCTGCCATACTGCTGCTTTTACTGCTTTCCCTTTCTATTTCTTTTTCTGTTCGCACCTAGAAAGAGACAGAATTGGTGAGCTGAGTGATTTTCTGTCCTTACGCGTACGAACCTGGTTTTTTTGCACGATTTCTGCTCGTTATCTTGTTTTTCCGCACTTCAACAGGTACATAAAAGACTACGATGGCGGCACGCTTATGGAGTGCCGCATCAGCAATAAGGTGAATTACTTGAAACTCTCAGCCTTGCTGGAAAAACAAAGAAAAGCAGCAGAAGCTTGCATTGAAGAGAGTACCACCAGGGTACTGATGCCCGGCTTAGACGTGTGGAAGGTAAGGAACTGCGGGGAGCAATTCGCCGTTTCTCCTGGCTTGCCTGTGCCCTTATAGCGGCTAGCATTGATGTACTGCTAGATACTTCAGTATGTGCATTTATTTGTCTTAAATATGGCTTGCTTTGCATATATGGAGTAGCATCTTACGTAAATAAGCGTTTGAGCCCAAACAACTGCGCACATTCGTAACTTAAAATAGCAAATTTCTAAAAGTGGCATCTTTCCTGCGTCCATTTCTTAACAAAGGGTGTCTTATAATTGTCATTTGCGTCTCAGAAAGACCCATCTCGCGTGTTGCTTCCTTTTGAAGTGCCAGGCCTCGTTGCTGCCGGTTACAGGCAGCCGATCACACCCACCGATGGACTTGCAGGTGCCACGAGAGGCGGAGAGAACGCTTGCCCTGCGTCCGAGGGTGCAGCTGCGGCAGCAGCTGCTGCCGCTGCAAGCAAAATGCAACAAGAGGAGAAGCAACGGCGTTCACTGAAAAACCAGATTGCCGCCCTCTTGGCCTTACTGGATCGGCACCCTTCTTCTTGGCCTTTCAGGCGTCCTGTTTCAGTCTCTGAGGCACCCGATTATTACGAAGTCGTCAAGTACCCCGTCGATATCAGCAGCATGCGGAGGAAAAACAAAAGTGTGAGCTTGCGCCTCCAGCTCAAACAAAACATAGGTCTAGTGTCCAACTTGTGGGTTCTCCTATAGTAGTTTTGGCCATGTGCAGAAAGGCTTGCTCGTCAATGGCGCACTCTCTACTTTTACAAAGTGTTCACGTTGAATACACATGCTCACATGGAAACCCAGGGACGCACGCATTGTGGGGCGGTGCTTTGTTAATCCAAGTGCATCCCTTTTTGGATCAAGAGTAGGAACTCCATTGAAGGCCACGCAGGTGGAAATTCCTTGCACTGAAGAATCCTAGGAGATGGGGAAGGAGTAATTAGTTGCGCCTGCTGCCTCTATGTAGGCAAGCCAAATTCATATGCACATGTTTGCCACCTTATGTACCTGGATTTGGGGCGATGTACTGCTGTGCGCAGGGCGGCTATCGGACAAAGCAAGAGCTGGGTTCGGACATGGTACGCATGTTTGAGAATTGCCGTTTGTATAACAACAGTAACACTATATATTACAAATACGCTGACGAGTTACAGCAATTCATCTGGCCAAAGTACGAGGCCCTTCCGGACCCCTGAACCTTAAACCCTGAGGCCTAAACCCCCAAACCTTTGACACAGAGTGATCGCAAGTAGAGGGCCTTTTACACGTAGAGGGCGGGTAAACCACTCCACCAAATTGCTGGTGGAGTGAACATCCTAGGTGGGAGAAATGTACGGATGGAACCAGATATTCGAAGCTTTCCATATCTTTTTCAGTTTAACTAGTCTTGGTGCTCTGAATGAAGTAGAAGAAGAAGGCAGACATAATTAACCGATGGGACGGCGAAGGGTATTTATTTGGGAACCTAAATTTCTAATGCCGCTTCTTCCTAGCACCTAAAAGAAGTAGAGCGAACACGAAAAAACTGGGAAAGGCTTTGTGCTTTCCCGTAGCCTCCACGAATACTAGCAAACTCGCGTGGACCTTCACAGAAAATGAACGCATGCGAATACCAACCAACGTTGCATCGTGGATATTTGCATCTATCACTTTTTCCCTGGCCTGCCTGATAAACAACACTACTAGTAATGAGGCTTCCATGAAAGCACTGAACGTTCGACCGATACATAACGCATTAGCGGCCACAGGGCTTGTACAACTGGATGGGCTTCCCTTCCACACTGGCAACATCTCCGATTCCCAGTTAAGAAACTCAAACGCATCCTGCAACTGCAACGTCCCCCCAATCCCCTGCAAGAATATACAGCTGGCTAGTAAGCAGCTTCCTTACCACTTCTGCTACCCTTATGCAAGAGTTGCTGACGAGAAAATCCCCCGGTCGGGATCCGCTTAGTGTGCGGTTGATAGAAGAGAGGCGTAGGTGTATTGCTAGGGCGAGGACAGGAAAGGGGAGGCGTTGTTGTGTGGTTGGGTGTAGTTTGTTTTTGTCGAGTATGTATATGGATTATATGGTAGTATGTTGTGTGAGTATGGTATGTGTTGCCGTCGTTCATACTGCGTCGAATGCACCGGATCCCATCTGAACTCCGAAGTTAAGCGGCGCAAGGCCCGGTTAGTACTGCAGTGGGGGACTCCGCGGGAATCCCTTTGGGTGATGACGGCCTCTTTTTCTATCCATGCACACACAATCAATCCCTTTGCGTGCCCAAGGACTCTATTCTGTCTATATATGCACAAGCAATACATCGGGATCATCACGGCATCTTTCCTATGCTCATGCGCTCCTCATCCACGCTATCGCTACGCAATGCAATCATTCACATACCCATATCATATCCTCACATGCACATGCTTCCTCTAGACACACGTACATACACACAAACCTCACTGCCTTAAGACAAGCAACCGCTCCACAAATACTTCATGCCGTCGCATCCTCATCACTCCACTCCAAGCACACCGGTGCATACAGTATCCCCACCCCTAACACACATGCTCTCAACTCTCCAAAGAAACCCTTGCAAGCCTAATGCCCATCATTCCCCTCCTGTGTACTCACCGTCCCCACCTCATCACCATTTGGACACAAACTCCTGCGCAACTCCGATCACTTCACAACCAAGCCAACATACCTGTGCGTGTTGGCTCACAAGCATCAAGCTGGCTAGTAAGCAGCTTCCTTACCACTTCTGCTACCCTTATGCAGGAGTTTGTGAAGAGAAAATTCCCCTGTCGGGATCCGCTTAGTGTGCGGTTGATAGAAGAGAGGCGTAGGTGTATTGCTAGGGCGAGGAAAGGAAAGGGGAGGCGTTGTTGTGTGGTTGGGTGTAGTTTGTTGTTGTCGAGTATGTATATGGATTATATGGTAGTATGTTGTGTGAGTATGGTATGTGCTGCCGTCGTTCATACTGCGTCGATGGCATCCTCATCACTCCACTCCAAGCACACCGGTGCATACAGTATCCCCACCCCTAACACACATGCTCTCAACTCTCCAAAGAAACCCTTGCAAGCCTAATGCCCATCATTCCCCTCCTGTGTACTCACCGTCCCCACCTCATCACCATTTGGACACAAACTCCTGCGCAACTCCGATCACTTCACAACCAAGTCAACATACCTGTGCGTGTTGGCTCACAAGCATCAAGCTGGCTAGTAAGCAGCTTCCTTACCACTTCTGCTACCCTTATGCAAGAGTTTGTGAAGAGAAAATTCCCCTGTCGGGATCCGCTTAGTGTGCGGTTGATAGAAGAGAGGCGTAGGTGTATTGCTAGGGCGAGGACAGGAAAGGGGAGGCGTTGTTGTGTGGTTGGGTGTAGTTTGTTTTTGTCGAGTATGTATATGGATTATATGGTATTATGTTGTGTGAGTATGGTATGTGTTGCCGTCGTTCATACTGCGTCGAATGCACCGGATCCCATCTGAACTCCGAAGTTAAGCGGCGCAAGGCCCGGTTAGTACTGCGGTGAAGGACTCCGCGGGAATCCCTTTGGGTGATGACGGCCTCTTTTTCTATCCATGCACACACAACCAATCCCTTTGCGTGCCCAAGGACTCTATTCTGTCTATATATGCACAAGCAATACATCGGGATCATCACGGCATCTTTCCTATGCTCATGCGCTCCTCATCCACGCTATCGCTACGCAATGCAATCATTCACATACCCATATCATATCCTCACATGCACATGCTTCCTCTAGACACACGTACATACACACAAACCTCACCGCCTTAAGACAAGCAACCGCTCCACAAATACTTCATGCCGTCGCATCCTCATCACTCCACTCCAAGCACACCGGTGCATACAGTATCCCCACCCCTAACACACATGCTCTCAACTCTCCAAAGAAACCCTTGCAAGCCTCATGCCCATCATTCCCCTCCTGTGTACTCACCGTCCCCACCTCATCACCATTTGGACACAAACTCCTGCGCAACTCCGGTCACTTCACAACCAAGCCAACATACCTGTGCGTGTTGGCTCACAAGCATCAAGCTGGCTAGTAAGCAGCTTCCTTACCACTTCTGCTACCCTTATGCAAGAGTTTGTGAAGAGAAAATTCCCCGGTCGGGATCCGCTTAGTGTGCGGTTGATAGAAGAGAGGCGTAGGTGTATTGCTAGGGCGAGGAAAGGAAAGGGGAGGCGTTGTTGTGTGGTTGGGTGTAGTTTGTTTTTGCCGAGTATGTATATGGATTATATGGTAGTATGTTGTGTGAGTATGGTATGTGTTGCCGTCGTTCATACTGCGTCGAATACACCGGATCCCATCTGAACTCCGAAGTTAAGCGGCGCAAGGCCCGGTTAGTACTGCGGTGGGGGACTCCGCGGGAATCCCTTTGGGTGATGACGGCCTCTTTTTCTATCCATGCACACACAACCAATCCCTTTGCGTGCCCAAGGACTCTATTCTGTCTATATATGCACAAGCAATACATCGGGATCATCACGGCATCTTTCCTATGCTCATGCGCTCCTCATCCACGCTATCGCTACGCAATGCAATCATTCACATACCCATATCATATCCTCACATGCACATGCTTCCTCTAGACACACGTACATACACACAAACCTCACCGCCTTAAGACAAGCAACCGCTCCACAAATACTTCATGCCGTCGCATCCTCATCACTCCACTCCAAGCACACCGGTGCATACAGTATCCCCACCCCTAACACACATGCTCTCAACTCTCCAAAGAAACCCTTGCAAGCCTCATGCCCATCATTCCCCTCCTGTGTACTCACCGTCCCCACCTCATCACCATTTGGACACAAACTCCTGCGCAACTCCGGTCACTTCACAACCAAGCCAACATACCTGTGCGTGTTGGCTCACAAGCATCAAGCTGGCTAGTAAGCAGCTTCCTTACCACTTCTGCTACCCTTATGCAAGAGTTTGTGAAGAGAAAATTCCCCGGTCGGGATCCGCTTAGTGTGCGGTTGATAGAAGAGAGGCGTAGGTGTATTGCTAGGGCGAGGAAAGGAAAGGGGAGGCGTTGTTGTGTGGTTGGGTGTAGTTTGTTTTTGTCGAGTATGTATATGGATTATATGGTAGTATGTTGTGTGAGTATGGTATGTGTTGCCGTCGTTCATACTGCGTCGAATACACCGGATCCCATCTGAACTCCGAAGTTAAGCGGCGCAAGGCCCGGTTAGTACTGCGGTGGGGGACTCCGCGGGAATCCCTTTGGGTGATGACGGCCTCTTTTTCTATCCATGCACACACAACCAATCCCTTTGCGTGCCCAAGGACTCTATTCTGTCTATATATGCACAAGCAATACATCGGGATCATCACGGCATCTTTCCTATGCTCATGCGCTCCTCATCCACGCTATCGCTACGCAATGCAATCATTCACATACCCATATCATATCCTCACATGCACATGCCTCCTCTAGACACACGTACATACACACAAACCTCACCGCCTTAAGACAAGCAACCGCTCCACAAATACTTCATGCCGTCGCATCCTCATCACTCCACTCCAAGCACACCGGTGCATACAGTATCCCCACCCCTAACACACATGCTCTCAACTCTCCAAAGAAACCCTTGCAAGCCTCATGCCCATCATTCCCCTCCTGTGTACTCACCGTCCCCACCTCATCACCATTTGGACACAAACTCCTGCGCAACTCCGGTCACTTCACAACCAAGCCAACATACCTGTGCGTGTTGGCTCACAAGCATCAAGCTGGCTAGTAAGCAGCTTCCTTACCACTTCTGCTACCCTTATGCAAGAGTTTGTGAAGAGAAAATTCCCCGGTCGGGATCCGCTTAGTGTGCGGTTGATAGAAGAGAGGCGTAGGTGTATTGCTAGGGCGAGGACAGGAAAGGGGAGGCGTTGTTGTGTGGTTGGGTGTAGTTTGTTTTTGTCGAGTATGTATATGGATTATATGGTAGTATGTTGTGTGAGTATGGTATGTGTTGCCGTCGTTCATACTGCGTCGAATGCACCGGATCCCATCTGAACTCCGAAGTTAAGCGGCGCAAGGCCCGGTTAGTACTGCGGTGGGGGACTCCGCGGGAATCCCTTTGGGTGATGACGGCCTCTTTTTCTATCCATGCACACACAACCAATCCCTTTGCGTGCCCAAGGACTCTATTCTGTCTATATATGCACAAGCAATACATCGGGATCATCACGGCATCTTTCCTATGCTCATGCGCTCCTCATCCACGCTATCGCTACGCAATGCAATCATTCACATACCCATATCATATCCTCACATGCACATGCTTCCTCTAGACACACGTACATACACACAAACCTCACCGCCTTAAGACAAGCAACCGCTCCACAAATACTTCATGCCGTCGCATCCTCATCACTCCACTCCAAGCACACCGGTGCATACAGTATCCCCACCCCTAACACACATGCTCTCAACTCTCCAAAGAAACCCTTGCAAGCCTAATGCCCATCATTCCCCTCCTGTGTACTCACCGTCCCCACCTCATCACCATTTGGACACAAACTCCTGCGCAACTCCGGTCACTTCACAACCAAGCCAACATACCTGTGCGTGTTGGCTCACAAGCATCAAGCTGGCTAGTAAGCAGCTTCCTTACCACTTCTGCTACCCTTATGCAAGAGTTTGTGAAGAGAAAATTCCCCGGTCGGGATCCGCTTAGTGTGCGGTTGATAGAAGAGAGGCGTAGGTGTATTGCTAGGGCGAGGAAAGGAAAGGGGAGGCGTTGTTGTGTGGTTGGGTGTAGTTTGTTTTTGTCGAGTATGTATATGGATTATATGGTAGTATGTTGTGTGAGTATGGTATGTGTTGCCGTCGTTCATACTGCGTCGAATGCACCGGATCCCATCTGAACTCCGAAGTTAAGCGGCGCAAGGCCCGGTTAGTACTGCGGTGGGGGACTCCGCGGGAATCCCTTTGGGTGATGACGGCCTCTTTTTCTATCCATGCACACACAACCAATCCCTTTGCGTGCCCAAGGACTCTATTCTGTCTATATATGCACAAGCAATACATCGGGATCATCACGGCATCTTTCCTATGCTCATGCGCTCCTCATCCACGCTATCTCTACGCAATGCAATCATTCACAAACCCATCCCATATCCTCACATGCACATGCTTCCTCTAGACACACGTACATACACACAAACCTCACCGCCTTAAGACAAGCAACCACTCCACAAATACTTCATGCCGTCGCATCCTCATCACTCCACTCCAAGCACACCGGTGCATACAGTATCCCCACCCCTAACACACATGCTCTCAACTCTCCAAAGAAACCCTTGCAAGCCTCATGCCCATCATTCCCCTCCTGTGTACTCACCGTCCCCACCTCATCACCATTTGGACACAAACTCCTGCGCAACTCCGATCACTTCACAACCAAGTCAACATACCTGTGCGTGTTGGCTCACAAGCATCAAGCTGGCTAGTAACCAGCTTCCTTACCACTTCTGCTACCCTTATGCAAGAGTTTGTGAAGAGAAAATTCCCCGGTCGGGATCCGCTTAGTGTGCGGTTGATAGAAGAGAGGCGTAGGTGTATTGCTAGGGCGAGGAAAGGAAAGGGGAGGCGTTGTTGTGTGGTTGGGTGTAGTTTGTTTTTGTCGAGTATGTATATGGATTATATGGTATTATGTTGTGTGAGTATGGTATGTGATGCCGTCGTTCATACTGCGTCGAATGCACCGGATCCCATCTGAACTCCGAAGTTAAGCGGCGCAAGGCCCGGTTAGTACTGCGGTGGGGGACTCCGCGGGAATCCCTTTGGGTGATGACGGCCTCTTTTTCTATCCATGCACACACAACCAATCCCTTTGCGTGCCCAAGGACTCTATTCTGTCTATATATGCACAAGCAATACATCGGGATCATCACGGCATCTTTCCTATGCTCATGCGCTCCTCATCCACGCTATCTCTACGCAATGCAATCATTCACATACCCATCCCATATCCTCACATGCACATGCTTCCTCTACACACACGTACATACACACAAACCTCACCGCCTTAAGACAAGCAACCACTCCACAAATACTTCATGCCGTCGCATCCTCATCACTCCACTCCAAGCACACCGGTGCATACAGTATCCCCACCCCTAACACACATGCTCTCAACTCTCCAAAGAAACCCTTGCAAGCCTCATGCCCATCATTCCCCTCCTGTGTACTCACCGTCCCCACCTCATCACCATTTGGACACAAACTCCTGCGCAACTCCGATCACTTCACAACCAAGTCAACATACCTGTGCGTGTTGGCTCACAAGCATCAAGCTGGCTAGTAACCAGCTTCCTTACCACTTCTGCTACCCTTATGCAAGAGTTTGTGAAGAGAAAATTCCCCGGTCGGGATCCGCTTAGTGTGCGGTTGATAGAAGAGAGGCGTAGGTGTATTGCTAGGGCGAGGAAAGGAAAGGGGAGGCGTTGTTGTGTGGTTGGGTGTAGTTTGTTTTTGTCGAGTATGTATATGGATTATATGGTAGTATGTTGTGTGAGTATGGTATGTGTTGCCGTCGTTCATACTGCGTCGAATGCACCGGATCCCATCTGAACTCCGAAGTTAAGCGGCGCAAGGCCCGGTTAGTACTGCAGTGGGGGACTCCGCGGGAATCCCTTTGGGTGATGACGGCCTCTTTTTCTATCCATGCACACACAACCAATCCCTTTGCGTGCCCAAGGACTCTATTCTGTCTATATATGCACAAGCAGTGCATCGGGATCATCACGGCATCTTTCCTATGCTCATGCGCTCCTCATCCACGCTATCTCTACGCAATGCAATCATTCACATACCCATCCCATATCCTCACATGCACATGCTTCCTCTAGACACACGTACATACACACAAACCTCACCGCCTTAAGACAAGCAACCGCTCCACAAATGCTTCATGCCGTCGCATCCTCATCACTCCACTCCAAGCACACCGGTGCATACAGTATCCCCACCCCTAACACACATGCTCTCAACTCTCCAAAGAAACCCTTGCAAGCCTCATGCCCATCATTCCCCTCCTGTGTACTCACCGTCCCCACCTCATCACCATTTGGACACAAACTCCTGCGCAACTCCGATCACTTCACAACCAAGTCAACATACCTGTGCGTGTTGGCTCACAAGCATCAAGCTGGCTAGTAAGCAGCTTCCTTACCACTTCTGCTACCCTTATGCAAGAGTTTGTGAAGAGAAAATTCCCCGGTCGGGATCCGCTTAGTGTGCGGTTGATAGAAGAGAGGCGTAGGTGTATTGCTAGGGCGAGGAAAGGAAAGGGGAGGCGTTGTTGTGTGGTTGGGTGTAGTTTGTTTTTGTCGAGTATGTATATGGATTATATGGTAGTATGTTGTGTGAGTATGGTATGTGTTGCCGTCGTTCATACTGCGTCGAATGCACCGGATCCCATCTGAACTCCGAAGTTAAGCGGCGCAAGGCCCGGTTAGTACTGCGGTGGGGGACTCCGCGGGAATCCCTTTGGGTGATGACGGCCTCTTTTTCTATCCATGCACACACAACCAATCCCTTTGCGTGCCCAAGGACTCTATTCTGTCTATATATGCACAAGCAGTGCATCGGGATCATCACGGCATCTTTCCTATGCTCATGCGCTCCTCATCCACGCTATCTCTACGCAATGCAATCATTCACATACCCATCCCATATCCTCACATGCACATGCTTCCTCTAGACACACGTACATACACACAAACCTCACCGCCTTAAGACAAGCAACCGCTCCACAAATACTTCATGCCGTCGCATCCTCATCACTCCACTCCAAGCACACCGGTGCATACAGTATCCCCACCCCTAACACACATGCTCTCAACTCTCCAAAGAAACCCTTGCAAGCCTCATGCCCATCATTCCCCTCCTGTGTACTCACCGCCCCCACCTCATCACCATTTGGACACAAACTCCTGCGCAACTCCGATCACTTCACAACCAAGTCAACATAACTGTGCGTGTTGGCTCACAAGCATCAAGCTGGCTAGTAAGCAGCTTCCTTACCACTTCTGCTACCCTTATGCAAGAGTTGCTGACGAGAAAATTCCCCTGTCGGGATCCGCTTAGTGTGCGGTTGATAGAAGAGAGGCGTAGGTGTATTGCTAGGGCGAGGACAGGAAAGGGGAGGCGTTGCTGTGTGGTTGGGTGTAGTTTGTTTTTGTCGAGTATGTATATGGATTATATGGTAGTATGTTGTGTGAGTATGGTATGTGTTGCCGTCGTTCATACTGCGTCGAATGCACCGGATCCCATCTGAACTCCGAAGTTAAGCGGCGCAAGGCCCGGTTAGTACTGCGGTGGGGGACTCCGCGGGAATCCCTTTGGGTGATGACGGCCTCTTTTTCTATCCATGCACACACAACCAATCCCTTTGCGTGCCCAAGGACTCTATTCTGTCTATATATGCACAAGCAATACATCGGGATCATCAGGGCATCTTTCCTATGCTCATGCGCTCCTCATCCACGCTATCTCTACGCAATGCAATCATTCACATACCCATCCCATATCCTCACATGCACATGCTTCCTCTACACACACGTACATACACACAAACCTCACCGCCTTAAGACAAGCAACCGCTCCACAAATACTTCATGCCGTCGCATCCTCATCACTCCACTCCAACCACACCGGTGCATACAGTATCCCCACCCCTAACACACATGCTCTCAACTCTCCAAAGAAACCCCTGCAAGCCTCATGCCCATCATTCCCCTCCTGTGTACTCACCGTCCCCACCTCATCACCATTTGGACACAAACTCCTGCGCAACTCCGATCACTTCACAACCAAGTCAACATACCTGTGCGTGTTGGCTCACAAGCATCAAGCTGGCTAGTAAGCAGCTTCCTTACCACTTCTGCTACCCTTATGCAAGAGTTTGTGAAGAGAAAATTCCCCGGTCGGGATCCGCTTAGTGTGCGGTTGATAGAAGAGAGGCGTAGGTGTATTGCTAGGGCGAGGACAGGAAAGGGGAGGCGTTGTTGTGTGGTTGGGTGTAGTTTGTTTTTGTCGAGTATGTATATGGATTATATGGTAGTATGTTGTGTGAGTATGGTATGTGTTGCCGTCGTTCATACTGCGTCGAATGCACCGGATCCCATCTGAACTCCGAAGTTAAGCGGCGCAAGGCCCGGTTAGTACTGCGGTGGGGGACTCCGCGGGAATCCCTTTGGGTGATGACGGCCTCTTTTTCTATCCATGCACACACAACCAATCCCTTTGCGCGCCCAAGGACTCTATTCTGTCTATATATGCACAAGCAATACATCGGGATCATCACGGCATCTTTCCTATGCTCATGCGCTCCTCATCCACGCTATCTCTACGCGATGCAATCATTCACATACCCATCCCATATCCTCACATGCACATGCTTCCTCTAGACACACGTACATACACACAAACCTCACCGCCTTAAGACAAGCAACCGCTCCACAAATACTTCATGCCGTCGCATCCTCATCACTCCACTCCAAGCACACCGGTGCATACAGTATCCCCACCCCTAACACGCATGCTCTCAACTCTCCAAAGAAACCCTTGCAAGCCTCATGCCCATCATTCCCCTCCTGTGTACTCACCGTCCCCACCTCATCACCATTTGCACACAAACCCCTGCGCAACTCCGATCATTTCACAACCAACCCAACATACCTGTGCGTGTTGGCTCACAAGCATCAAGCTGGCTAGTAACCAGCTTCCTTACCACTTCTGCTACCCTTACGCAAGAGTTGCTGACGAGAAAAGTCCCCTGTCGGGATCCGCTTAGTGTGCGGTTGATAGAAGAGAGGCGTAGGTGTATTGCTAGGGCGAGGACAGGAAAGGGGAGGCGTTGTTGTGTGGTTGGGTGTAGTTTGTTTTTGTCGAGTATGTATATGGATTATATGGTAGTATGTTGTGTGAGTATGGTATGCGTTGCCGTCGTTCATACTGCGTCGAATGCACCGGATCCCATCTGAACTCCGAAGTTAAGCGGCGCAAGGCCCGGTTAGTACTGCGGTGGGGGACTCCGCGGGAATCCCTTTGGGTGATGACGGCCTCTTTTTCTATCCATGCACACACAACCAATCCCTTTGCGTGCCCAAGGACTCTATTCTGTCTATATATGCACAAGCAATACATCGGGATCATCACGGCATCTTTCCTATGCTCATGCGCTCCTCATCCACGCTATCGCTACGCAATGCAATCATTCACATACCCATATCATATCCTCACATGCACATGCTTCCTCTACACACACGTACACACACACAAACCTCACCGCCTTAAGACAAGCAACCGCTCCACAAATACTTCATGCCGTCGCATCCTCATCACTCCACTCCAAGCACACCGGTGCATACAGTATCCCCACCCCTAACACACATGCTCTCAACTCTCCAAAGAAACCCTTGCAAGCCTCATGCCCATCATTCCCCTCCTGTGTACTCACCGTCCCCACCTCATCACCATTTGGACACAAACTCCTGCGCAACTCCGATCACTTCACAACCAAGTCAACATACCTGTGCGTGTTGGCTCACAAGCATCAAGCTGGCTAGTAAGCAGCTTCCTTACCACTTCTGCTACCCTTATGCAAGAGTTGCTGACGAGAAAATTCCCCTGTCGGGATCCGCTTAGTGTGCGGTTGATAGAAGAGAGGCGTAGGTGTATTGCTAGGGCGAGGACAGGAAAGGGGAGGCGTTGCTGTGTGGTTGGGTGTAGTTTGTTTTTGTCGAGTATGTATATGGATTATATGGTAGTATGTTGTGTGAGTATGGTATGTGTTGCCGTCGTTCATACTGCGTCGAATGCACCGGATCCCATCTGAACTCCGAAGTTAAGCGGCGCAAGGCCCGGTTAGTACTGCGGTGGGGGACTCCGCGGGAATCCCTTTGGGTGATGACGGCCTCTTTTTCTATCCATGCACACACAACCAATCCCTTTGCGTGCCCAAGGACTCTATTCTGTCTATATATGCACAAGCAGTGCATCGGGATCATCACGGCATCTTTCCTATGCTCATGCGCTCCTCATCCACGCTATCTCTACGCAATGCAATCATTCACATACCCATCCCATATCCTCACATGCACATGCTTCCTCTAGACACACGTACATACACACAAACCTCACCGCCTTAAGACAAGCAACCGCTCCACAAATACTTCATGCCGTCGCATCCTCATCACTCCACTCCAAGCACACCGGTGCATACAGTATCCCCACCCCTAACACACATGCTCTCAACTCTCCAAAGAAACCCTTGCAAGCCTCATGCCCATCATTCCCCTCCTGTGTACTCACCGCCCCCACCTCATCACCATTTGGACACAAACTCCTGCGCAACTCCGATCACTTCACAACCAAGTCAACATAACTGTGCGTGTTGGCTCACAAGCATCAAGCTGGCTAGTAAGCAGCTTCCTTACCACTTCTGCTACCCTTATGCAAGAGTTGCTGACGAGAAAATTCCCCTGTCGGGATCCGCTTAGTGTGCGGTTGATAGAAGAGAGGCGTAGGTGTATTGCTAGGGCGAGGACAGGAAAGGGGAGGCGTTGCTGTGTGGTTGGGTGTAGTTTGTTTTTGTCGAGTATGTATATGGATTATATGGTAGTATGTTGTGTGAGTATGGTATGTGTTGCCGTCGTTCATACTGCGTCGAATGCACCGGATCCCATCTGAACTCCGAAGTTAAGCGGCGCAAGGCCCGGTTAGTACTGCGGTGGGGGACTCCGCGGGAATCCCTTTGGGTGATGACGGCCTCTTTTTCTATCCATGCACACACAACCAATCCCTTTGCGTGCCCAAGGACTCTATTCTGTCTATATATGCACAAGCAATACATCGGGATCATCAGGGCATCTTTCCTATGCTCATGCGCTCCTCATCCACGCTATCTCTACGCAATGCAATCATTCACATACCCATCCCATATCCTCACATGCACATGCTTCCTCTACACACACGTACATACACACAAACCTCACCGCCTTAAGACAAGCAACCGCTCCACAAATACTTCATGCCGTCGCATCCTCATCACTCCACTCCAACCACACCGGTGCATACAGTATCCCCACCCCTAACACACATGCTCTCAACTCTCCAAAGAAACCCCTGCAAGCCTCATGCCCATCATTCCCCTCCTGTGTACTCACCGTCCCCACCTCATCACCATTTGGACACAAACTCCTGCGCAACTCCGATCACTTCACAACCAAGTCAACATACCTGTGCGTGTTGGCTCACAAGCATCAAGCTGGCTAGTAAGCAGCTTCCTTACCACTTCTGCTACCCTTATGCAAGAGTTTGTGAAGAGAAAATTCCCCGGTCGGGATCCGCTTAGTGTGCGGTTGATAGAAGAGAGGCGTAGGTGTATTGCTAGGGCGAGGACAGGAAAGGGGAGGCGTTGTTGTGTGGTTGGGTGTAGTTTGTTTTTGTCGAGTATGTATATGGATTATATGGTAGTATGTTGTGTGAGTATGGTATGTGTTGCCGTCGTTCATACTGCGTCGAATGCACCGGATCCCATCTGAACTCCGAAGTTAAGCGGCGCAAGGCCCGGTTAGTACTGCGGTGGGGGACTCCGCGGGAATCCCTTTGGGTGATGACGGCCTCTTTTTCTATCCATGCACACACAACCAATCCCTTTGCGCGCCCAAGGACTCTATTCTGTCTATATATGCACAAGCAATACATCGGGATCATCACGGCATCTTTCCTATGCTCATGCGCTCCTCATCCACGCTATCTCTACGCGATGCAATCATTCACATACCCATCCCATATCCTCACATGCACATGCTTCCTCTAGACACACGTACATACACACAAACCTCACCGCCTTAAGACAAGCAACCGCTCCACAAATACTTCATGCCGTCGCATCCTCATCACTCCACTCCAAGCACACCGGTGCATACAGTATCCCCACCCCTAACACGCATGCTCTCAACTCTCCAAAGAAACCCTTGCAAGCCTCATGCCCATCATTCCCCTCCTGTGTACTCACCGTCCCCACCTCATCACCATTTGCACACAAACTCCTGCGCAACTCCGATCATTTCACAACCAACCCAACATACCTGTGCGTGTTGGCTCACAAGCATCAAGCTGGCTAGTAACCAGCTTCCTTACCACTTCTGCTACCCTTACGCAAGAGTTGCTGACGAGAAAAGTCCCCTGTCGGGATCCGCTTAGTGTGCGGTTGATAGAAGAGAGGCGTAGGTGTATTGCTAGGGCGAGGACAGGAAAGGGGAGGCGTTGTTGTGTGGTTGGGTGTAGTTTGTTTTTGTCGAGTATGTATATGGATTATATGGTAGTATGTTGTGTGAGTATGGTATGTGTTGCCGTCGTTCATACTGCGTCGAATGCACCGGATCCCATCTGAACTCCGAAGTTAAGCGGCGCAAGGCCCGGTTAGTACTGCGGTGGGGGACTCCGCGGGAATCCCTTTGGGTGATGACGGCCTCTTTTTCTATCCATGCACACACAACCAATCCCTTTGCGTGCCCAAGGACTCTATTCTGTCTATATATGCACAAGCAATACATCGGGATCATCACGGCATCTTTCCTATGCTCATGCGCTCCTCATCCACGCTATCGCTACGCAATGCAATCATTCACATACCCATATCATATCCTCACATGCACATGCTTCCTCTACACACACGTACACACACACAAACCTCACCGCCTTAAGACAAGCAACCGCTCCACAAATACTTCATGCCGTCGCATCCTCATCACTCCACTCCAAGCACACCGGTGCATACAGTATCCCCACCCCTAACACACATGCTCTCAACTCTCCAAAGAAACCCTTGCAAGCCTCATGCCCATCATTCCCCTCCTGTGTACTCACCGTCCCCACCTCATCACCATTTGGACACAAACTCCTGCGCAACTCCGATCACTTCACAACCAAGTCAACATACCTGTGCGTGTTGGCTCACAAGCATCAAGCTGGCTAGTAACCAGCTTCCTTACCACTTCTGCTACCCTTATGCAAGAGTTTGTGAAGAGAAAATTCCCCGGTCGGGATCCGCTTAGTGTGCGGTTGATAGAAGAGAGGCGTAGGTGTATTGCTAGGGCGAGGACAGGAAAGGGGAGGCGTTGTTGTGTGGTTGGGTGTAGTTTGTTTTTGTCGAGTATGTATATGGATTATATGGTAGTATGTTGTGTGAGTATGGTGTGTGTTGTCGTCGTTCATACTGCGTCGAATGCACCGGATCCCATCTGAACTCCGAAGTTAAGCGGCGCAAGGCCCGGTTAGTACTGCGGTGGGGGACTCCGCGGGAATCCCTTTGGGTGATGACGGCCTCTTTTTCTATCCATGCACACACAACCAATCCCTTTGCGTGCCCAAGGACTCTATTCTGTCTATATATGCACAAGCAATACATCGGGATCATCACGGCATCTTTCCTATGCTCATGCGCTCCTCATCCACGCTATCGCTACGCAATGCAATCATTCACATACCCATATCATATCCTCACATGCACATGCTTCCTCTACACACACGTACACACACACAAACCTCACCGCCTTAAGACAAGCAACCGCTCCACAAATACTTCATGCCGTCGCATCCTCATCACTCCACTCCAAGCACACCGGTGCATACAGTATCCCCACCCCTAACACACATGCTCTCAACTCTCCAAAGAAACCCTTGCAAGCCTCATGCCCATCATTCCCCTCCTGTGTACTCACCGTCCCCACCTCATCACCATTTGGACACAAACTCCTGCGCAACTCCGATCACTTCACAACCAAGTCAACATACCTGTGCGTGTTGGCTCACAAGCATCAAGCTGGCTAGTAACCAGCTTCCTTACCACTTCTGCTACCCTTATGCAAGAGTTTGTGAAGAGAAAATTCCCCTGTCGGGATCCGCTTAGTGTGCGGTTGATAGAAGAGAGGCGTAGGTGTATTGCTAGGGCGAGGACAGGAAAGGGGAGGCGTTGTTGTGTGGTTGGGTGTAGTTTGTTTTTGTCGAGTATGTATATGGATTATATGGTAGTATGTTGTGTGAGTATGGTATGTGTTGCCGTCGTTCATACTGCGTCGAATGCACCGGGTCCCATCTGAACTCCGAAGTTAAGCGGCGCAAGGCCCGGTTAGTACTGCGGTGGGGGACTCCGCGGGAATCCCTTTGGGTGATGACGGCCTCTTTTTCTATCCATGCACACACAACCAATCCCTTTGCGTGCCCAAGGACTCTATTCTGTCTATATATGCACAAGCAATACATCGGGATCATCACGGCATCTTTCCTATGCTCATGCGCTCCTCATCCACGCTATCTCTACGCAATGCAATCATTCACATACCCATCCCATATCCTCACATGCACATGCTTCCTCTACACACACGTACATACACACAAACCTCACCGCCTTAAGACAAGCAACCGCTCCACAAATACTTCATGCCGTCGCATCCTCATCACTCCACTCCAACCACACCGGTGCATACAGTATCCCCACCCCTAACACACATGCTCTCAACTCTCCAAAGAATCCCTTGCAAGCCTCATGCCCATCATTCCCCTCCTGTGTACTCACCGTCCCCACCTCATCACCATTTGGACACAAACTCCTGCGCAACTCCGATCACTTCACAACCAAGTCAACATACCTGTGCGTGTTGGCTCACAAGCATCAAGCTGGCTAGTAACCAGCTTCCTTACCACTTCTGCTACCCTTATGCAAGAGTTTGTGAAGAGAAAATTCCCCTGTCGGGATCCGCTTAGTGTGCGGTTGATAGAAGAGAGGCGTAGGTGTATTGCTAGGGCGAGGACAGGAAAGGGGAGGCGTTGTTGTGTGGTTGGGTGTAGTTTGTTTTTGTCGAGTATGTATATGGATTATATGGTAGTATGTTGTGTGAGTATGGTATGTGTTGCCGTCGTTCATACTGCGTCGAATGCACCGGATCCCATCTGAACTCCGAAGTTAAGCGGCGCAAGGCCCGGTTAGTACTGCGGTGGGGGACTCCGCGGGAATCCCTTTGGGTGATGACGGCCTCTTTTTCTATCCATGCACACACAACCAATCCCTTTGCGTGCCCAAGGACTCTATTCTGTCTATATATGCACAAGCAATACATCGGGATCATCAGGGCATCTTTCCTATGCTCATGCGCTCCTCATCCACGCTATCGCTACGCAATGCAATCATTCACATACCCATCCCATATCCTCACATGCACATGCTTCCTCTACACACACGTACATACACACAAACCTCACCGCCTTAAGACAAGCAACCGCTCCACAAGTACTTCATGCCGTCGCATCCTCATCACTCCACTCCAACCACACCGGTGCATACAGTATCCCCACCCCTAACACACATGCTCTCAACTCTCCAAAGAAACCCTTGCAAGCCTCATGCCCATCATTCCCCTCCTGTGTACTCACCGTCCCCACCTCATCACCATTTGGACACAAACCCCTGCGCAACTCCGATCACTTCACAACCAAGCCAACATACCTGTGCGTGTTGGCTCACAAGCATCAAGCTGGCTAGTAACCAGCTTCCTTACCACTTCTGCTACCCTTATGCAAGAGTTTGTGAAGAGAAAATTCCCCTGTCGGGATCCGCTTAGTGTGCGGTTGATAGAAGAGAGGCGTAGGTGTATTGCTGGGGCGAGGACAGGAAAGGGGAGGCGTTGTTGTGTGGTTGGGTGTAGTTTGTTGTTGTCGAGTATGTATATGGATTATATGGTAGTATGTTGTGTGAGTATGGTATGTGTTGCCGTCGTTCATACTGCGTCGAATGCACCGGATCCCATCTGAACTCCGAAGTTAAGCGGCGCAAGGCCCGGTTAGTACTGCGGTGGGGGACTCCGCGGGAATCCCTTTGGGTGATGACGGCCTCTTTTTCTATCCATGCACACACAACCAATCCCTTTGCGTGCCCAAGGACTCTATTCTGTCTATATATGCACAAGCAATACATCGCGATCATCAGGGCATCTTTCCTATGCTCATGCGCTCCTCATCCACGCTATCGCTACGCAATGCAATCATTCACATACCCATCCCATATCCTCACATGCACATGCTTCCTCTACACACACGTACATACACACAAACCTCACCGCCTTAAGACAAGCAACCGCTCCACAAATACTTCATGCCGTCGCATCCTCATCACTCCACTCCAACCACACCGGTGCATACAGTATCCCCACCCCTAACACACATGCTCTCAACTCTCCAAAGAAACCCTTGCAAGCCTCATGCCCATCATTCCCCTCCTGTGTACTCACCGTCCCCACCTCATCACCATTTGGACACAAACCCCTGCGCAACTCCGATCACTTCACAACCAAGCCAACATACCTGTGCGTGTTGGCTCACAAGCATCAAGCTGGCTAGTAACCAGCTTCCTTACCACTTCTGCTACCCTTATGCAAGAGTTGCTGACGAGAAAAGTCCCCTGTCGGGATCCGCTTAGTGTGCGGTTGATAGAAGAGAGGCGTAGGTGTATTGCTAGGGCGAGGACAGGAAAGGGGAGGCGTTGTTGTGTGGTTGGGTGTAGTTTGTTGTTGTCGAGTATGTATATGGATTATATGGTAGTATGTTGTGTGAGTATGGTATGTGTTGCCGTCGTTCATACTGCGTCGAATGCACCGGATCCCATCTGAACTCCGAAGTTAAGCGGCGCAAGGCCCGGTTAGTACTGCGGTGGGGGACTCCGCGGGAATCCCTTTGGGTGATGACGGCCTCTTTTTCTATCCATGCACACACAACCAATCCCTTTGCGTGCCCAAGGACTCTATTCTGTCTATATATGCACAAGCAATACATCGCGATCATCAGGGCATCTTTCCTATGCTCATGCGCTCCTCATCCACGCTATCGCTACGCAATGCAATCATTCACATACCCATCCCATATCCTCACATGCACATGCTTCCTCTACACACACGTACATACACACAAACCTCACCGCCTTAAGACAAGCAACCGCTCCACAAATACTTCATGCCGTCGCATCCTCATCACTCCACTCCAACCACACCGGTGCATACCGTATCCCCACCCCTAACACACATGCTCTCAACTCTCCAAAGAAACCCTTGCAAGCCTAATGCCCATCATTCTCCTCCTGTGTACTCACCGTCCCCACCTCATCACCATTTGGACACAAACCCCTGCGCAACTCCGATCACTTCACAACCAAGCCAACATACCTGTGCGTGTTGGCTCACAAGCATCAAGCTGGCTAGTAACCAGCTTCCTTACCACTTCTGCTACCCTTATGCAAGAGTTTGTGAAGAGAAAATTCCCCTGTCGGGATCCGCTTAGTGTGCGGTTGATAGAAGAGAGGCGTAGGTGTATTGCTAGGGCGAGGACAGGGAAGGGGAGGCGTTGTTGTGTGGTTGGGTGTAGTTTGTTGTTGTCGAGTATGTATATGGATTATATGGTAGTATGTTGTGTGAGTATGGTATGTGTTGCCGTCGTTCATACTGCGTCGAATGCACCGGATCCCATCTGAACTCCGAAGTTAAGCGGCGCAAGGCCCGGTTAGTACTGCGGTGGGGGACTCCGCGGGAATCCCTTTGGGTGATGACGGCCTCTTTTTCTATCCATGCACACACAACCAATCCCTTTGCGTGCCCAAGGACTCTATTCTGTCTATATATGCACAAGCAATACATCGCGATCATCAGGGCATCTTTCCTATGCTCATGCGCTCCTCATCCACGCTATCGCTACGCAATGCAATCATTCACATACCCATCCCATATCCTCACATGCACATGCTTCCTCTACACACACGTACATACACACAAACCTCACCGCCTTAAGACAAGCAACCGCTCCACAAATACTTCATGCCGTCGCATCCTCATCACTCCACTCCAACCACACCGGTGCATACAGTATCCCCACCCCTAACACACATGCTCTCAACTCTCCAAAGAAACCCTTGCAAGCCTCATGCCCATCATTCCCCTCCTGTGTACTCACCGTCCCCACCTCATCACCATTTGGACACAAACCCCTGCGCAACTCCGATCACTTCACAACCAAGCCAACATACCTGTGCGTGTTGGCTCACAAGCATCAAGCTGGCTAGTAACCAGCTTCCTTACCACTTCTGCTACCCTTATGCAAGAGTTGCTGACGAGAAAAGTCCCCTGTCGGGATCCGCTTAGTGTGCGGTTGATAGAAGAGAGGCGTAGGTGTATTGCTAGGGCGAGGACAGGAAAGGGGAGGCGTTGTTGTGTGGTTGGGTGTAGTTTGTTGTTGTCGAGTATGTATATGGATTATATGGTAGTATGTTGTGTGAGTATGGTATGTGTTGCCGTCGTTCATACTGCGTCGAATGCACCGGATCCCATCTGAACTCCGAAGTTAAGCGGCGCAAGGCCCGGTTAGTACTGCGGTGGGGGACTCCGCGGGAATCCCTTTGGGTGATGACGGCCTCTTTTTCTATCCATGCACACACAACCAATCCCTTTGCGTGCCCAAGGACTCTATTCTGTCTATATATGCACAAGCAATACATCGGGATCATCACGGCATCTTTCCTATGCTCATGCGCTCCTCATCCACGCTATCGCTACGCAATGCAATCATTCACATACCCATCCCATATCCTCACATGCACATGCTTCCTCTACACACACGTACATACACACAAACCTCACCGCCTTAAGACAAGCAACCGCTCCACAAATACTTCATGCCGTCGCATCCTCATCACTCCACTCCAACCACACCGGTGCATACCGTATCCCCACCCCTAACACACATGCTCTCAACTCTCCAAAGAAACCCTTGCAAGCCTAATGCCCATCATTCTCCTCCTGTGTACTCACCGTCCCCACCTCATCACCATTTGGACACAAACCCCTGCGCAACTCCGATCACTTCACAACCAAGCCAACATACCTGTGCGTGTTGGCTCACAAGCATCAAGCTGGCTAGTAACCAGCTTCCTTACCACTTCTGCTACCCTTATGCAAGAGTTGCTGACGAGAAAAGTCCCCTGTCGGGATCCGCTTAGTGTGCGGTTGATAGAAGAGAGGCGTAGGTGTATTGCTAGGGCGAGGACAGGGAAGGGGAGGCGTTGTTGTGTGGTTGGGTGTAGTTTGTTGTTGTCGAATATGTATATGGATTATATGGTAGTATGTTGTGCGAGTATGGTATGTGTTGCCGTCGTTCATACTGCGTCGAATGCACCGGATCCCATCTGAACTCCGAAGTTAAGCGGCGCAAGGCCCGGTTAGTACTGCGGTGGGGGACTCCGCGGGAATCCCTTTGGGTGATGACGGCCTCTTTTTCTATCCATGCACACACAACCAATCCCTTTGCGTGCCCAAGGACTCTATTCTGTCTATATATGCACAAGCAATACATCGGGATCATCACGGCATCTTTCCTATGCTCATGCGCTCCTCATCCACGCTATCGCTACGCAATGCAATCATTCACATACCCATCCCATATCCTCACATGCACATGCTTCCTCTACACACACGTACATGCACACAAACCTCACCGCCTTAAGACAAGCAACCGCTCCACAAGTACTTCATGCCGTCGCATCCTCATCACTCCACTCCAACCACACCGGTGCATACAGTATCCCCACCCCTAACACACATGCTCTCAACTCTCCAAAGAAACCCTTGCAAGCCTCATGCCCATCATTCCCCTCCTGTGTACTCACCGTCCCCACCTCATCACCATTTGGACACAAACCCCTGCGCAACTCCGATCACTTCACAACCAAGCCAACATACCTGTGCGTGTTGGCTCACAAGCATCAAGCTGGCTAGTAACCAGCTTCCTTACCACTTCTGCTACCCTTATGCAAGAGTTGCTGACGAGAAAAGTCCCCTGTCGGGATCCGCTTAGTGTGCGGTTGATAGAAGAGAGGCGTAGGTGTATTGCTAGGGCGAGGACAGGGAAGGGGAGGCGTTGTTGTGTGGTTGGGTGTAGTTTGTTGTTGTCGAATATGTATATGGATTATATGGTAGTATGTTGTGTGAGTATGGTATGTGTTGCCGTCGTTCATACTGCGTCGAATGCACCGGATCCCATCTGAACTCCGAAGTTAAGCGGCGCAAGGCCCGGTTAGTACTGCGGTGGGGGACTCCGCGGGAATCCCTTTGGGTGATGACGGCCTCTTTTTCTATCCATGCACACACAACCAATCCCTTTGCGTGCCCAAGGACTCTATTCTGTCTATATATGCACAAGCAATACATCGCGATCATCAGGGCATCTTTCCTATGCTCATGCGCTCCTCATCCACGCTATCGCTACGCAATGCAATCATTCACATACCCATCCCATATCCTCACATGCACATGCTTCCTCTAGACACACGTACATACACACAAACCTCACCGCCTTAAGACAAGCAACCACTCCACAAATACTTCATGCCGTCGCATCCTCATCACTCCACTCCAAGCACACCGGTGCATACCGTATCCCCACCCCTAACACACATGCTCTCAACTCTCCAAAGAAACCCTTGCAAGCCTAATGCCCATCATTCCCCTCCTGTGTACTCACCGTCCCCACCTCATCACCATTTGGACACAAACTCCTGCGCAACTCCGATCATTTCACAACCCAGCCAACATACCTGTGCGTGTTGGCTCACAAGCATCAAGCTGGCTAGTAACCAGCTTCCTTACCACTTCTGCTACCCTTATGCAAGAGTTTGTGAAGATAAAATTCCCCGGTCGGGATCCGCTTAGTGTGCGGTTGATAGAAGAGAGGCGTAGGTGTATTGCTAGGGCGAGGACAGGAAAGGGGAGGCGTTGTTGTGTGGTTGGGTGTAGTTTGTTGTTGTAGAGTATGTATATGGATTATATGGTAGTATGTTGTGTGAGTATGGTATGTGTTGCCGTCGTTCATACTGCGTCGAATGCACCGGATCCCATCTGAACTCCGAAGTTAAGCGGCGCAAGGCCCGGTTAGTACTGCGGTGGGGGACTCCGCGGGAATCCCTTTGGGTGATGACGGCCTCTTTTTCTATCCATGCACACACAACCAATCCCTTTGCGTGCCCAAGGACTCTATTCTGTCTATATATGCACAAGCAATACATCGGGATCATCACGGCATCTTTCCTATGCTCATGCGCTCCTCATCCACGCTATCGCTACGCAATGCAATCATTCACATACCCATCCCATATCCTCACATGCACATGCTTCCTCTACACACACGTACATACACACAAACCTCACCGCCTTAAGACAAGCAACCACTCCACAAATACTTCATGCCGTCGCATCCTCATCACTCCACTCCAAGCACACCGGTGCATACCGTATCCCCACCCCTAACACACATGCTCTCAACTCTCCAAAGAAACCCTTGCAAGCCTAATGCCCATCATTCCCCTCCTGTGTACTCACCGTCCCCACCTCATCACCATTTGGACACAAACTCCTGCGCAACTCCGATCATTTCACAACCCAGCCAACATACCTGTGCGTGTTGGCTCACAAGCATCAAGCTGGCTAGTAACCAGCTTCCTTACCACTTCTGCTACCCTTATGCAAGAGTTTGTGAAGATAAAATTCCCCGGTCGGGATCCGCTTAGTGTGCGGTTGATAGAAGAGAGGCGTAGGTGTATTGCTAGGGCGAGGACAGGAAAGGGGAGGCGTTGTTGTGTGGTTGGGTGTAGTTTGTTGTTGTCGAGTATGTATATGGATTATATGGTAGTATGTTGTGTGAGTATGGTATGTGTTGCCGTCGTTCATACTGCGTCGAATGCACCGGATCCCATCTGAACTCCGAAGTTAAGCGGCGCAAGGCCCGGTTAGTACTGCGGTGGGGGACTCCGCGGGAATCCCTTTGGGTGATGACGGCCTCTTTTTCTATCCATGCACACACAACCAATCCCTTTGCGTGCCCAAGGACTCTATTCTGTCTATATATGCACAAGCAATACATCGGGATCATCACGGCATCTTTCCTATGCTCATGCGCTCCTCATCCACGCTATCGCTACGCAATGCAATCATTCACATACCCATCCCATATCCTCACATGCACATGCTTCCTCTACACACACGTACATACACACAAACCTCACCGCCTTAAGACAAGCAACCGCTCCACAAATACTTCATGCCGTCGCATCCTCATCACTCCACTCCAACCACACCGGTGCATACAGTATCCCCACCCCTAACACACATGCTCTCAACTCTCCAAAGAATCCCTTGCAAGCCTCATGCCCATCATTCCCCTCCTGTGTACTCACCGTCCCCACCTCATCACCATTTGGACACAAACCCCTGCGCAACTCCGATCACTTCACAACCAAGCCAACATACCTGTGCGTGTTGGCTCACAAGCATCAAGCTGGCTAGTAACCAGCTTCCTTACCACTTCTGCTACCCTTATGCAAGAGTTTGTGAAGAGAAAATTCCCCTGTCGGGATCCGCTTAGTGTGCGGTTGATAGAAGAGAGGCGTAGGTGTATTGCTGGGGCGAGGACAGGAAAGGGGAGGCGTTGTTGTGTGGTTGGGTGTAGTTTGTTGTTGTCGAGTATGTATATGGATTATATGGTAGTATGTTGTGTGAGTATGGTATGTGTTGCCGTCGTTCATACTGCGTCGAATGCACCGGATCCCATCTGAACTCCGAAGTTAAGCGGCGCAAGGCCCGGTTAGTACTGCGGTGGGGGACTCCGCGGGAATCCCTTTGGGTGATGACGGCCTCTTTTTCTATCCATGCACACACAACCAATCCCTTTGCGTGCCCAAGGACTCTATTCTGTCTATATATGCACAAGCAATACATCGGGATCATCACGGCATCTTTCCTATGCTCATGCGCTCCTCATCCACGCTATCGCTACGCAATGCAATCATTCACATACCCATCCCATATCCTCACATGCACATGCTTCCTCTACACACACGTACATACACACAAACCTCACCGCCTTAAGACAAGCAACCACTCCACAAATACTTCATGCCGTCGCATCCTCACCACTCCACTCCAAGCACACCGGTGCATACCGTATCCCCACCCCTAACACACATGCTCTCAACTCTCCAAAGAAACCCTTGCAAGCCTAATGCCCATCATTCCCCTCCTGTGTACTCACCGTCCCCACCTCATCACCATTTGGACACAAACTCCTGCGCAACTCCGATCATTTCACAACCCAGCCAACATACCTGTGCGTGTTGGCTCACAAGCATCAAGCTGGCTAGTAACCAGCTTCCTTACCACTTCTGCTACCCTTATGCAAGAGTTTGTGAAGATAAAATTCCCCGGTCGGGATCCGCTTAGTGTGCGGTTGATAGAAGAGAGGCGTAGGTGTATTGCTAGGGCGAGGACAGGAAAGGGGAGGCGTTGTTGTGTGGTTGGGTGTAGTTTGTTGTTGTCGAGTATGTATATGGATTATATGGTAGTATGTTGTGTGAGTATGGTATGTGTTGCCGTCGTTCATACTGCGTCGAATGCACCGGATCCCATCTGAACTCCGAAGTTAAGCGGCGCAAGGCCCGGTTAGTACTGCGGTGGGGGACTCCGCGGGAATCCCTTTGGGTGATGACGGCCTCTTTTTCTATCCATGCACACACAACCAATCCCTTTGCGTGCCCAAGGACTCTATTCTGTCTATATATGCACAAGCAATACATCGGGATCATCAGGGCATCTTTCCTATGCTCATGCGCTCCTCATCCACGCTATCGCTACGCAATGCAATCATTCACATACCCATCCCATATCCTCACATGCACATGCTTCCTCTACACACACGTACATACACACAAACCTCACCGCCTTAAGACAAGCAACCGCTCCACAAATACTTCATGCCGTCGCATCCTCATCACTCCACTCCAACCACACCGGTGCATACAGTATCCCCACCCCTAACACACATGCTCTCAACTCTCCAAAGAATCCCTTGCAAGCCTCATGCCCATCATTCCCCTCCTGTGTACTCACCGTCCCCACCTCATCACCATTTGGACACAAACCCCTGCGCAACTCCGATCACTTCACAACCAAGCCAACATACCTGTGCGTGTTGGCTCACAAGCATCAAGCTGGCTAGTAACCAGCTTCCTTACCACTTCTGCTACCCTTATGCAAGAGTTTGTGAAGAGAAAATTCCCCTGTCGGGATCCGCTTAGTGTGCGGTTGATAGAAGAGAGGCGTAGGTGTATTGCTGGGGCGAGGACAGGAAAGGGGAGGCGTTGTTGTGTGGTTGGGTGTAGTTTGTTGTTGTCGAGTATGTATATGGATTATATGGTAGTATGTTGTGTGAGTATGGTATGTGTTGCCGTCGTTCATACTGCGTCGAATGCACCGGATCCCATCTGAACTCCGAAGTTAAGCGGCGCAAGGCCCGGTTAGTACTGCGGTGGGGGACTCCGCGGGAATCCCTTTGGGTGATGACGGCCTCTTTTTCTATCCATGCACACACAACCAATCCCTTTGCGTGCCCAAGGACTCTATTCTGTCTATATATGCACAAGCAATACATCGGGATCATCACGGCATCTTTCCTATGCTCATGCGCTCCTCATCCACGCTATCGCTACGCAATGCAATCATTCACATACCCATCCCATATCCTCACATGCACATGCTTCCTCTACACACACGTACATACACACAAACCTCACCGCCTTAAGACAAGCAACCGCTCCACAAATACTTCATGCCGTCGCATCCTCATCACTCCACTCCAAGCACACCGGTGCATACCGTATCCCCACCCCTAACACACATGCTCTCAACTCTCCAAAGAAACCCTTGCAAGCCTAATGCCCATCATTCTCCTCCTGTGTACTCACCGTCCCCACCTCATCACCATTTGGACACAAACCCCTGCGCAACTCCGATCACTTCACAACCAAGCCAACATACCTGTGCGTGTTGGCTCACAAGCATCAAGCTGGCTAGTAACCAGCTTCCTTACCACTTCTGCTACCCTTATGCAAGAGTTTGTGAAGAGAAAATTCCCCTGTCGGGATCCGCTTAGTGTGCGGTTGATAGAAGAGAGGCGTAGGTGTATTGCTAGGGCGAGGACAGGGAAGGGGAGGCGTTGTTGTGTGGTTGGGTGTAGTTTGTTGTTGTCGAGTATGTATATGGATTATATGGTAGTATGTTGTGTGAGTATGGTATGTGTTGCCGTCGTTCATACTGCGTCGAATGCACCGGATCCCATCTGAACTCCGAAGTTAAGCGGCGCAAGGCCCGGTTAGTACTGCGGTGGGGGACTCCGCGGGAATCCCTTTGGGTGATGACGGCCTCTTTTTCTATCCATGCACACACAACCAATCCCTTTGCGTGCCCAAGGACTCTATTCTGTCTATATATGCACAAGCAATACATCGGGATCATCACGGCATCTTTCCTATGCTCATGCGCTCCTCATCCACGCTATCGCTACGCAATGCAATCATTCACATACCCATCCCATATCCTCACATGCACATGCTTCCTCTACACACACGTACATACACACAAACCTCACCGCCTTAAGACAAGCAACCGCTCCACAAGTACTTCATGCCGTCGCATCCTCATCACTCCACTCCAACCACACCGGTGCATACAGTATCCCCACCCCTAACACACATGCTCTCAACTCTCCAAAGAAACCCTTGCAAGCCTCATGCCCATCATTCCCCTCCTGTGTACTCACCGTCCCCACCTCATCACCATTTGGACACAAACCCCTGCGCAACTCCGATCACTTCACAACCAAGCCAACATACCTGTGCGTGTTGGCTCACAAGCATCAAGCTGGCTAGTAACCAGCTTCCTTACCACTTCTGCTACCCTTATGCAAGAGTTGCTGACGAGAAAAGTCCCCTGTCGGGATCCGCTTAGTGTGCGGTTGATAGAAGAGAGGCGTAGGTGTATTGCTAGGGCGAGGAAAGGAAAGGGGAGGCGTTGTTGTGTGGTTGGGTGTAGTTTGTTGTTGTCGAGTATGTATATGGATTATATGGTAGTATGTAGTGTGAGTATGGTATGTGTTGCCGTCGTTCATACTGCGTCGAATGCACCGGATCCCATCTGAACTCCGAAGTTAAGCGGCGCAAGGCCCGGTTAGTACTGCGGTGGGGGACTCCGCGGGAATCCCTTTGGGTGATGACGGCCTCTTTTTCTATCCATGCACACACAACCAATCCCTTTGCGTGCCCAAGGACTCTATTCTGTCTATATATGCACAAGCAATACATCGGGATCATCACGGCATCTTTCCTATGCTCATGCGCTCCTCATCCACGCTATCGCTACGCAATGCAATCATTCACATACCCATCCCATATCCTCACATGCACATGCTTCCTCTACACACACGTACATACACACAAACCTCACCGCCTTAAGACAAGCAACCGCTCCACAAGTACTTCATGCCGTCGCATCCTCATCACTCCACTCCAACCACACCGGTGCATACAGTATCCCCACCCCTAACACACATGCTCTCAACTCTCCAAAGAAACCCTTGCAAGCCTCATGCCCATCATTCCCCTCCTGTGTACTCACCGTCCCCACCTCATCACCATTTGGACACAAACCCCTGCGCAACTCCGATCACTTCACAACCAAGCCAACATACCTGTGCGTGTTGGCTCACAAGCATCAAGCTGGCTAGTAACCAGCTTCCTTACCACTTCTGCTACCCTTATGCAAGAGTTGCTGACGAGAAAAGTCCCCTGTCGGGATCCGCTTAGTGTGCGGTTGATAGAAGAGAGGCGTAGGTGTATTGCTAGGGCGAGGAAAGGAAAGGGGAGGCGTTGTTGTGTGGTTGGGTGTAGTTTGTTGTTGTCGAGTATGTATATGGATTATATGGTAGTATGTTGTGTGAGTATGGTATGTGTTGCCGTCGTTCATACTGCGTCGAATGCACCGGATCCCATCTGAACTCCGAAGTTAAGCGGCGCAAGGCCCGGTTAGTACTGCGGTGGGGGACTCCGCGGGAATCCCTTTGGGTGATGACGGCCTCTTTTTCTATCCATGCACACACAACCAATCCCTTTGCGTGCCCAAGGACTCTATTCTGTCTATATATGCACAAGCAATACATCGGGATCATCACGGCATCTTTCCTATGCTCATGCGCTCCTCATCCACGCTATCGCTACGCAATGCAATCATTCACATACCCATCCCATATCCTCACATGCACATGCTTCCTCTACACACACGTACATACACACAAACCTCACCGCCTTAAGACAAGCAACCGCTCCACAAGTACTTCATGCCGTCGCATCCTCATCACTCCACTCCAACCACACCGGTGCATACAGTATCCCCACCCCTAACACACATGCTCTCAACTCTCCAAAGAAACCCTTGCAAGCCTCATGCCCATCATTCCCCTCCTGTGTACTCACCGTCCCCACCTCATCACCATTTGGACACAAACCCCTGCGCAACTCCGATCACTTCACAACCAAGCCAACATACCTGTGCGTGTTGGCTCACAAGCATCAAGCTGGCTAGTAACCAGCTTCCTTACCACTTCTGCTACCCTTATGCAAGAGTTGCTGACGAGAAAAGTCCCCTGTCGGGATCCGCTTAGTGTGCGGTTGATAGAAGAGAGGCGTAGGTGTATTGCTAGGGCGAGGACAGGAAAGGGGAGGCGTTGTTGTGTGGTTGGGTGTAGTTTGTTGTTGTCGAGTATGTATATGGATTATATGGTAGTATGTTGTGTGAGTATGGTATGTGTTGCCGTCGTTCATACTGCGTCGAATGCACCGGATCCCATCTGAACTCCGAAGTTAAGCGGCGCAAGGCCCGGTTAGTACTGCGGTGGGGGACTCCGCGGGAATCCCTTTGGGTGATGACGGCCTCTTTTTCTATCCATGCACACACAACCAATCCCTTTGCGTGCCCAAGGACTCTATTCTGTCTATATATGCACAAGCAGTACATCGGGATCATCAGGGCATCTTTCCTATGCTCATGCGCTCCTCATCCACACTATCTCTACGCAATGCAATCATTCACATACCCATCCCATATCCTCACATGCACATGCTTCCTCTAGACACACGTACATACACACAAACCTCACCGCCTTAAGACAAGCAACCGCTCCACAAATACTTCATGCCGTCGCATCCTCACCACTCCACTCCAAGCACACCGGTGCATACCGTATCCCCACCCCTAACACACATGCTCTCAACTCTCCAAAGAAACCCTTGCAAGCCTAATGCCCATCATTCTCCTCCTGTGTACTCACCGTCCCCACCTCATCACCATTTGGACACAAACTCCTGCGCAACTCCGATCATTTCACAACCAAGCCAACATACCTGTGCGTGTTGGCTCACAAGCATCAAGCTGGCTAGTAACCAGCTTCCTTACCACTTCTGCTACCCTTATGCAAGAGTTTGTGAAGAGAAAATTCCCCGGTCGGGATCCGCTTAGTGTGCGGTTGATAGAAGAGAGGCGTAGGTGTATTGCTAGGGCGAGGACAGGAAAGGGGAGGCGTTGTTGTGTGGTTGGGTGTAGTTTGTTGTTGTCGAGTATGTATATGGATTATATGGTAGTATGTAGTGTGAGTATGGTATGTGTTGCCGTCGTTCATACTGCGTCGAATGCACCGGATCCCATCTGAACTCCGAAGTTAAGCGGCGCAAGGCCCGGTTAGTACTGCGGTGGGGGACTCCGCGGGAATCCCTTTGGGTGATGACGGCCTCTTTTTCTATCCATGCGCACACAACCAATCCCTTTGCGTGCCCAAGGACTCTATTCTGTCTATATATGCACAAGCAATACATCGGGATCATCACGGCATCTTTCCTATGCTCATGCGCTCCTCATCCACGCTATCGCTACGCAATGCAATCATTCACATACCCATCCCATATCCTCACATGCACATGCTTCCTCTAGACACACGTACATACACACAAACCTCACCGCCTTAAGACAAGCAACTGCTCCACAAATACTTCATGCCGTCGCATCCTCATCACTCCACTCCAACCACACCGGTGCATACAGTATCCCCACCCCTAACACACATGCTCTCAACTCTCCAAAGAATCCCTTGCAAGCCTCATGCCCATCATTCCCCTCCTGTGTACTCACCGTCCCCACCTCATCACCATTTGGACACAAACCCCTGCGCAACTCCGATCACTTCACAACCAAGCCAACATACCTGTGCGTGTTGGCTCACAAGCATCAAGCTGGCTAGTAACCAGCTTCCTTACCACTTCTGCTACCCTTATGCAAGAGTTTGTGAAGAGAAAATTCCCCTGTCGGGATCCGCTTAGTGTGCGGTTGATAGAAGAGAGGCGTAGGTGTATTGCTGGGGCGAGGACAGGAAAGGGGAGGCGTTGTTGTGTGGTTGGGTGTAGTTTGTTGTTGTCGAGTATGTATATGGATTATATGGTAGTATGTAGTGTGAGTATGGTATGTGTTGCCGTCGTTCATACTGCGTCGAATGCACCGGATCCCATCTGAACTCCGAAGTTAAGCGGCGCAAGGCCCGGTTAGTACTGCGGTGGGGGACTCCGCGGGAATCCCTTTGGGTGATGACGGCCTCTTTTTCTATCCATGCGCACACAACCAATCCCTTTGCGTGCCCAAGGACTCTATTCTGTCTATATATGCACAAGCAATACATCGGGATCATCACGGCATCTTTCCTATGCTCATGCGCTCCTCATCCACGCTATCGCTACGCAATGCAATCATTCACATACCCATCCCATATCCTCACATGCACATGCTTCCTCTAGACACACGTACATACACACAAACCTCACCGCCTTAAGACAAGCAACTGCTCCACAAATACTTCATGCCGTCGCATCCTCATCACTCCACTCCAACCACACCGGTGCATACAGTATCCCCACCCCTAACACACATGCTCTCAACTCTCCAAAGAATCCCTTGCAAGCCTCATGCCCATCATTCCCCTCCTGTGTACTCACCGTCCCCACCTCATCACCATTTGGACACAAACCCCTGCGCAACTCCGATCACTTCACAACCAAGCCAACATACCTGTGCGTGTTGGCTCACAAGCATCAAGCTGGCTAGTAACCAGCTTCCTTACCACTTCTGCTACCCTTATGCAAGAGTTTGTGAAGAGAAAATTCCCCTGTCGGGATCCGCTTAGTGTGCGGTTGATAGAAGAGAGGCGTAGGTGTATTGCTGGGGCGAGGACAGGAAAGGGGAGGCGTTGTTGTGTGGTTGGGTGTAGTTTGTTGTTGTCGAGTATGTATATGGATTATATGGTAGTATGTAGTGTGAGTATGGTATGTGTTGCCGTCGTTCATACTGCGTCGAATGCACCGGATCCCATCTGAACTCCGAAGTTAAGCGGCGCAAGGCCCGGTTAGTACTGCGGTGGGGGACTCCGCGGGAATCCCTTTGGGTGATGACGGCCTCTTTTTCTATCCATGCACACACAACCAATCCCTTTGCGTGCCCAAGGACTCTATTCTGTCTATATATGCACAAGCAATACATCGGGATCATCACGGCATCTTTCCTATGCTCATGCGCTCCTCATCCACGCTATCGCTACGCAATGCAATCATTCACATACCCATCCCATATCCTCACATGCACATGCTTCCTCTAGACACACGTACATACACACAAACCTCACCGCCTTAAGACAAGCAACCGCTCCACAAATACTTCATGCCGTCGCATCCTCATCACTCCACTCCAAGCACACCGGTGCATACCGTATCCCCACCCCTAACACACATGCTCTCAACTCTCCAAAGAAACCCTTGCAAGCCTCATGCCCATCATTCCCCTCCTGTGTACTCACCGTCCCCACCTCATCACCATTTGGACACAAACCCCTGCGCAACTCCGATCACTTCACAACCCAGCCAACATACCTGTGCGTGTTGGCTCACAAGCATCAAGCTGGCTAGTAACCAGCTTCCTTACCACTTCTGCTACCCTTATGCAAGAGTTGCTGACGAGAAAATTCCCCTGTCGGGATCCGCTTAGTGTGCGGTTGATAGAAGAGAGGCGTAGGTGTATTGCTAGGGCGAGGACAGGAAAGGGGAGGCGTTGTTGTGTGGTTGGGTGTAGTTTGTTTTTGTCGAGTATGTATATGGATTATATGGTAGTATGTTGTGTGAGTATGGTATGTGTTGCCGTCGTTCATACTGCGTCGAATGCACCGGATCCCATCTGAACTCCGAAGTTAAGCGGCGCAAGGCCCGGTTAGTACTGCGGTGGGGGACTCCGCGGGAATCCCTTTGGGTGATGACGGCCTCTTTTTCTATCCATGCACACACAACCAATCCCTTTGCGTGCCCAAGGACTCTATTCTGTCTATATATGCACAAGCAATACATCGGGATCATCACGGCATCTTTCCTATGCTCATGCGCTCCTCATCCACGCTATCGCTACGCAATGCAATCATTCACATACCCATCCCATATCCTCACATGCACATGCTTCCTCTAGACACACGTACATACACACAAACCTCACCGCCTTAAGACAAGCAACCGCTCCACAAATACTTCATGCCGTCGCATCCTCATCACTCCACTCCAAGCACACCGGTGCATACCGTATCCCCACCCCTAACACACATGCTCTCAACTCTCCAAAGAAACCCTTGCAAGCCTCATGCCCATCATTCCCCTCCTGTGTACTCACCGTCCCCACCTCATCACCATTTGGACACAAACCCCTGCGCAACTCCGATCACTTCACAACCCAGCCAACATACCTGTGCGTGTTGGCTCACAAGCATCAAGCTGGCTAGTAACCAGCTTCCTTACCACTTCTGCTACCCTTATGCAAGAGTTGCTGACGAGAAAATTCCCCTGTCGGGATCCGCTTAGTGTGCGGTTGATAGAAGAGAGGCGTAGGTGTATTGCTAGGGCGAGGACAGGAAAGGGGAGGCGTTGTTGTGTGGTTGGGTGTAGTTTGTTTTTGTCGAGTATGTATATGGATTATATGGTAGTATGTTGTGTGAGTATGGTATGTGTTGCCGTCGTTCATACTGCGTCGAATGCACCGGATCCCATCTGAACTCCGAAGTTAAGCGGCGCAAGGCCCGGTTAGTACTGCGGTGGGGGACTCCGCGGGAATCCCTTTGGGTGATGACGGCCTCTTTTTCTATCCATGCACACACAACCAATCCCTTTGCGTGCCCAAGGACTCTATTCTGTCTATATATGCACAAGCAATACATCGGGATCATCAGGGCATCTTTCCTATGCTCATGCGCTCCTCATCCACGCTATCGCTACGCAATGCAATCATTCACATACCCATCCCATATCCTCACATGCACATGCTTCCTCTACACACACGTACATACACACAAACCTCACCGCCTTAAGACAAGCAACCACTCCACAAATACTTCATGCCGTCGCATCCTCATCACTCCACTCCAACCACACCGGTGCATACAGTATCCCCACCCCTAACACACATGCTCTCAACTCTCCAAAGAAACCCTTGCAAGCCTCATGCCCATCATTCCCCTCCTGTGTACTCACCGTCCCCACCTCATCACCATTTGGACACAAACCCCTGCGCAACTCCGATCACTTCACAACCCAGCCAACATACCTGTGCGTGTTGGCTCACAAGCATCAAGCTGGCTAGTAACCAGCTTCCTTACCACTTCTGCTACCCTTATGCAAGAGTTGCTGACGAGAAAATTCCCCTGTCGGGATCCGCTTAGTGTGCGGTTGATAGAAGAGAGGCGTAGGTGTATTGCTAGGGCGAGGACAGGAAAGGGGAGGCGTTGTTGTGTGGTTGGGTGTAGTTTGTTTTTGTCGAGTATGTATATGGATTATATGGTAGTATGTTGTGTGAGTATGGTATGTGTTGCCGTCGTTCATACTGCGTCGAATGCACCGGATCCCATCTGAACTCCGAAGTTAAGCGGCGCAAGGCCCGGTTAGTACTGCGGTGGGGGACTCCGCGGGAATCCCTTTGGGTGATGACGGCCTCTTTTTCTATCCATGCACACACAACCAATCCCTTTGCGTGCCCAAGGACTCTATTCTGTCTATATATGCACAAGCAATACATCGGGATCATCACGGCATCTTTCCTATGCTCATGCGCTCCTCATCCACGCTATCGCTACGCAATGCAATCATTCACATACCCATCCCATATCCTCACATGCACATGCTTCCTCTACACACACGTACATACACACAAACCTCACCGCCTTAAGACAAGCAACCACTCCACAAATACTTCATGCCGTCGCATCCTCATCACTCCACTCCAACCACACCGGTGCATACAGTATCCCCACCCCTAACACACATGCTCTCAACTCTCCAAAGAAACCCTTGCAAGCCTCATGCCCATCATTCCCCTCCTGTGTACTCACCGTCCCCACCTCATCACCATTTGGACACAAACCCCTGCGCAACTCCGATCACTTCACAACCCAGCCAACATACCTGTGCGTGTTGGCTCACAAGCATCAAGCTGGCTAGTAACCAGCTTCCTTACCACTTCTGCTACCCTTATGCAAGAGTTGCTGACGAGAAAATTCCCCTGTCGGGATCCGCTTAGTGTGCGGTTGATAGAAGAGAGGCGTAGGTGTATTGCTAGGGCGAGGACAGGAAAGGGGAGGCGTTGTTGTGTGGTTGGGTGTAGTTTGTTTTTGTCGAGTATGTATATGGATTATATGGTAGTATGTTGTGTGAGTATGGTATGTGTTGCCGTCGTTCATACTGCGTCGAATGCACCGGATCCCATCTGAACTCCGAAGTTAAGCGGCGCAAGGCCCGGTTAGTACTGCGGTGGGGGACTCCGCGGGAATCCCTTTGGGTGATGACGGCCTCTTTTTCTATCCATGCACACACAACCAATCCCTTTGCGTGCCCAAGGACTCTATTCTGTCTATATATGCACAAGCAATACATCGGGATCATCACGGCATCTTTCCTATGCTCATGCGCTCCTCATCCACGCTATCGCTACGCAATGCAATCATTCACATACCCATCCCATATCCTCACATGCACATGCTTCCTCTACACACACGTACATACACACAAACCTCACCGCCTTAAGACAAGCAACCACTCCACAAATACTTCATGCCGTCGCATCCTCATCACTCCACTCCAACCACACCGGTGCATACAGTATCCCCACCCCTAACACACATGCTCTCAAGTCTCCAAAGAAACCCTTGCAAGCCTCATGCCCATCATTCCCCTCCTGTGTACTCACCGTCCCCACCTCATCACCATTTGGACACAAACCCCTGCGCAACTCCGATCACTTCACAACCAAGCCAACATACCTGTGCGTGTTGGCTCACAAGCATCAAGCTGGCTAGTAACCAGCTTCCTTACCACTTCTGCTACCCTTATGCAAGAGTTGCTGACGAGAAAAGTCCCCTGTCGGGATCCGCTTAGTGTGCGGTTGATAGAAGAGAGGCGTAGGTGTATTGCTAGGGCGAGGACAGGAAAGGGGAGGCGTTGTTGTGTGGTTGGGTGTAGTTTGTTTTTGTCGAGTATGTATATGGATTATATGGTAGTATGTTGTGTGAGTATGGTATGTGTTGCCGTCGTTCATACTGCGTCGAATGCACCGGATCCCATCTGAACTCCGAAGTTAAGCGGCGCAAGGCCCGGTTAGTACTGCGGTGGGGGACTCCGCGGGAATCCCTTTGGGTGATGACGGCCTCTTTTTCTATCCATGCACACACAACCAATCCCTTTGCGTGCCCAAGGACTCTATTCTGTCTATATATGCACAAGCAATACATCGGGATCATCACGGCATCTTTCCTATGCTCATGCGCTCCTCATCCACGCTATCGCTACGCAATGCAATCATTCACATACCCATCCCATATCCTCACATGCACATGCTTCCTCTACACACACGTACATACACACAAACCTCACCGCCTTAAGACAAGCAACCACTCCACAAATACTTCATGCCGTCGCATCCTCATCACTCCACTCCAACCACACCGGTGCATACAGTATCCCCACCCCTAACACACATGCTCTCAAGTCTCCAAAGAAACCCTTGCAAGCCTCATGCCCATCATTCCCCTCCTGTGTACTCACCGTCCCCACCTCATCACCATTTGGACACAAACCCCTGCGCAACTCCGATCACTTCACAACCAAGCCAACATACCTGTGCGTGTTGGCTCACAAGCATCAAGCTGGCTAGTAACCAGCTTCCTTACCACTTCTGCTACCCTTATGCAAGAGTTGCTGACGAGAAAAGTCCCCTGTCGGGATCCGCTTAGTGTGCGGTTGATAGAAGAGAGGCGTAGGTGTATTGCTAGGGCGAGGACAGGAAAGGGGAGGCGTTGTTGTGTGGTTGGGTGTAGTTTGTTTTTGTCGAGTATGTATATGGATTATATGGTAGTATGTAGTGTGAGTATGGTATGTGTTGCCGTCGTTCATACTGCGTCGAATGCACCGGATCCCATCTGAACTCCGAAGTTAAGCGGCGCAAGGCCCGGTTAGTACTGCGGTGGGGGACTCCGCGGGAATCCCTTTGGGTGATGACGGCCTCTTTTTCTATCCATGCACACACAACCAATCCCTTTGCGTGCCTAAGGACTCTATTCTGTCTATATATGCACAAGCAATACATCGGGATCATCACGGCATCTTTCCTATGCTCATGCGCTCCTCATCCACGCTATCGCTACGCAATGCAATCATTCACATACCCATCCCATATCCTCACATGCACATGCTTCCTCTACACACACGTACATACACACAAACCTCACCGCCTTAAGACAAGCAACCACTCCACAAATACTTCATGCCGTCGCATCCTCATCACTCCACTCCAACCACACCGGTGCATACAGTATCCCCACCCCTAACACACATGCTCTCAAGTCTCCAAAGAAACCCTTGCAAGCCTCATGCCCATCATTCCCCTCCTGTGTACTCACCGTCCCCACCTCATCACCATTTGGACACAAACTCCTGCGCAACTCCGATCACTTCACAACCCAGCCAACATACCTGTGCGTGCTGGCTCACAAGCATCAAGCTGGCTAGTAACCAGCTTCCTTACCACTTCTGCTACCCTTATGCAAGAGTTGCTGACGAGAAAATTCCCCTGTCGGGATCCGCTTAGTGTGCGGTTGATAGAAGAGAGGCGTAGGTGTATTGCTAGGGCGAGGACAGGAAAGGGGAGGCGTTGTTGTGTGGTTGGGTGTAGTTTGTTGTTGTCGAGTATGTATATGGATTATATGGTAGTATGTTGTGTGAGTATGGTATGTGTTGCCGTCGTTCATACTGCGTCGAATGCACCGGATCCCATCTGAACTCCGAAGTTAAGCGGCGCAAGGCCCGGTTAGTACTGCGGTGGGGGACTCCGCGGGAATCCCTTTGGGTGATGACGGCCTCTTTTTCTATCCATGCACACACAACCAATCCCTTTGCGTGCCCAAGGACTCTATTCTGTCTATATATGCACAAGCAATACATCGGGATCATCAGGGCATCTTTCCTATGCTCATGCGCTCCTCATCCACGCTATCGCTACGCAATGCAATCATTCACATACCCATCCCATATCCTCACATGCACATGCTTCCTCTACACACACGTACATACACACAAACCTCACCGCCTTAAGACAAGCAACCGCTCCACAAATACTTCATGCCGTCGCATCCTCATCACTCCACTCCAAGCACACCGGTGCATACAGTATCCCCACCCCTAACACACATGCTCTCAACTCTCCAAAGAAACCCTTGCAAGCCTCATGCCCATCATTCCCCTCCTGTGTACTCACCGTCCCCACCTCATCACCATTTGGACACAAACCCCTGCGCAACTCCGATCACTTCACAACCAAGCCAACATACCTGTGCGTGTTGGCTCACAAGCATCAAGCTGGCTAGTAACCAGCTTCCTTACCACTTCTGCTACCCTTATGCAAGAGTTGCTGACGAGAAAATTCCCCTGTCGGGATCCGCTTAGTGTGCGGTTGATAGAAGAGAGGCGTAGGTGTATTGCTAGGGCGAGGACAGGAAAGGGGAGGCGTTGTTGTGTGGTTGGGTGTAGTTTGTTGTTGTCGAGTATGTATATGGATTATATGGTAGTATGTAGTGTGAGTATGGTATGTGTTGCCGTCGTTCATACTGCGTCGAATGCACCGGATCCCATCTGAACTCCGAAGTTAAGCGGCGCAAGGCCCGGTTAGTACTGCGGTGGGGGACTCCGCGGGAATCCCTTTGGGTGATGACGGCCTCTTTTTCTATCCATGCACACACAACCAATCCCTTTGCGTGCCCAAGGACTCTATTCTGTCTATATATGCACAAGCAATACATCGGGATCATCAGGGCATCTTTCCTATGCTCATGCGCTCCTCATCCACGCTATCGCTACGCAATGCAATCATTCACATACCCATCCCATATCCTCACATGCACATGCTTCCTCTAGACACACGTACATACACACAAACCTCACCGCCTTAAGACAAGCAACCACTCCACAAATACTTCATGCCGTCGCATCCTCACCACTCCACTCCAAGCACACCGGTGCATACCGTATCCCCACCCCTAACACACATGCTCTCAACTCTCCAAAGAAACCCTTGCAAGCCTAATGCCCATCATTCTCCTCCTGTGTACTCACCGTCCCCACCTCATCACCATTTGGACACAAACTCCTGCGCAACTCCGATCATTTCACAACCCAGCCAACATACCTGTGCGTGTTGGCTCACAAGCATCAAGCTGGCTAGTAACCAGCTTCCTTACCACTTCTGCTACCCTTATGCAAGAGTTTGTGAAGAGAAAATTCCCCGGTCGGGATCCGCTTAGTGTGCGGTTGATAGAAGAGAGGCGTAGGTGTATTGCTAGGGCGAGGACAGGAAAGGGGAGGCGCTGTTGTGTGGTTGGGTGTAGTTTGTTGTTGTCGAGTATGTATATGGATTATATGGTAGTATGTTGTGTGAGTATGGTATGTGTTGCCGTCGTTCATACTGCGTCGAATGCACCGGATCCCATCTGAACTCCGAAGTTAAGCGGCGCAAGGCCCGGTTAGTACTGCGGTGGGGGACTCCGCGGGAATCCCTTTGGGTGATGACGGCCTCTTTTTCTATCCATGCACACACAACCAATCCCTTTGCGTGCCCAAGGACTCTATTCTGTCTATATATGCACAAGCAATACATCGGGATCATCACGGCATCTTTCCTATGCTCATGCGCTCCTCATCCACACTATCTCTACGCAATGCAATCATTCACATACCCATCCCATATCCTCACATGCACATGCTTCCTCTACACACACGTACATACACACAAACCTCACCGCCTTAAGACAAGCAACCACTCCACAAATACTTCATGCCGTCGCATCCTCACCACTCCACTCCAAGCACACCGGTGCATACCGTATCCCCACCCCTAACACACATGCTCTCAACTCTCCAAAGAAACCCTTGCAAGCCTAATGCCCATCATTCTCCTCCTGTGTACTCACCGTCCCCACCTCATCACCATTTGGACACAAACTCCTGCGCAACTCCGATCATTTCACAACCCAGCCAACATACCTGTGCGTGTTGGCTCACAAGCATCAAGCTGGCTAGTAACCAGCTTCCTTACCACTTCTGCTACCCTTATGCAAGAGTTTCTGAAGAGAAAATTCCCCTGTCGGGATCCGCTTAGTGTGCGGTTGATAGAAGAGAGGCGTAGGTGTATTGCTAGGGCGAGGACAGGAAAGGGGAGGCGTTGTTGTGTGGTTGGGTGTAGTTTGTTTTTGTCGAGTATGTATATGGATTATATGGTAGTATGTTGTGTGAGTATGGTATGTGTTGCCGTCGTTCATACTGCGTCGAATGCACCGGATCCCATCTGAACTCCGAAGTTAAGCGGCGCAAGGCCCGGTTAGTACTGCGGTGGGGGACTCCGCGGGAATCCCTTTGGGTGATGACGGCCTCTTTTTCTATCCATGCACACACAACCAATCCCTTTGCGTGCCCAAGGACTCTATTCTGTCTATATATGCACAAGCAATACATCGGGATCATCACGGCATCTTTCCTATGCTCATGCGCTCCTCATCCACGCTATCGCTACGCAATGCAATCATTCACATACCCATCCCATATCCTCACATGCACATGCTTCCTCTACACACACGTACATACACACAAACCTCACCGCCTTAAGACAAGCAACCGCTCCACAAATACTTCATGCCGTCGCATCCTCATCACTCCACTCCAACCACACCGGTGCATACAGTATCCCCACCCCTAACACACATGCTCTCAACTCTCCAAAGAAACCCTTGCAAGCCTAATGCCCATCATTCCCCTCCTGTGTACTCACCGTCCCCACCTCATCACCATTTGGACACAAACCCCTGCGCAACTCCGATCACTTCACAACCAAGCCAACATACCTGTGCGTGTTGGCTCACAAGCATCAAGCTGGCTAGTAACCAGCTTCCTTACCACTTCTGCTACCCTTATGCAAGAGTTGCTGACGAGAAAAGTCCCCTGTCGGGATCCGCTTAGTGTGCGGTTGATAGAAGAGAGGCGTAGGTGTATTGCTAGGGCGAGGACAGGGAAGGGGAGGCGTTGTTGTGTGGTTGGGTGTAGTTTGTTTTTGTCGAGTATGTATATGGATTATATGGTAGTATGTTGTGTGAGTATGGTATGTGTTGCCGTCGTTCATACTGCGTCGAATGCACCGGATCCCATCTCAACTCCGAAGTTAAGCGGCGCAAGGCCCGGTTAGTACTGCGGTGGGGGACTCCGCGGGAATCCCTTTGGGTGATGACGGCCTCTTTTTCTATCCATGCACACACAGCCAATCCCTTTGCGTGCCCAAGGACTCTATTCTGTCTATATATGCACAAGCAATACATCGGGATCATCACGGCATCTTTCCTATGCTCATGCGCTCCTCATCCACACTATCTCTACGCAATGCAATCATTCACATACCCATCCCATATCCTCACATGCACATGCTTCCTCTAGACACACGTACATACACACAAACCTCACCGCCTTAAGACAAGCAACCACTCCACAAATACTTCATGCCGTCGCATCCTCACCACTCCACTCCAAGCACACCGGTGCATACCGTATCCCCACCCCTAACACACATGCTCTCAACTCTCCAAAGAAACCCTTGCAAGCCTAATGCCCATCATTCTCCTCCTGTGTACTCACCGTCCCCACCTCATCACCATTTGGACACAAACTCCTGCGCAACTCCGATCATTTCACAACCCAGCCAACATACCTGTGCGTGTTGGCTCACAAGCATCAAGCTGGCTAGTAACCAGCTTCCTTACCACTTCTGCTACCCTTATGCAAGAGTTTGCGAAGAGAAAATTCCCCTGTCGGGATCCGCTTAGTGTGCGGTTGATAGAAGAGAGGCGTAGGTGTATTGCTAGGGCGAGGACAGGAAAGGGGAGGCGTTGTTGTGTGGTTGGGTGTAGTTTGTTGTTGTCGAGTATGTATATGGATTATATGGTAGTATGTTGTGTGAGTATGGTATGTGTTGCCGTCGTTCATACTGCGTCGAATGCACCGGATCCCATCTGAACTCCGAAGTTAAGCGGCGCAAGGCCCGGTTAGTACTGCGGTGGGGGACTCCGCGGGAATCCCTTTGGGTGATGACGGCCTCTTTTTCTATCCATGCACACACAACCAATCCCTTTGCGTGCCCAAGGACTCTATTCTGTCTATATATGCACAAGCAATACATCGGGATCATCACGGCATCTTTCCTATGCTCATGCGCTCCTCATCCACGCTATCGCTACGCAATGCAATCATTCACATACCCATCCCATATCCTCACATGCACATGCTTCCTCTAGACACACGTACATACACACAAACCTCACCGCCTTAAGACAAGCAACCGCTCCACAAATACTTCATGCCGTCGCATCCTCATCACTCCACTCCAACCACACCGGTGCATACAGTATCCCCACCCCTAACACACATGCTCTCAACTCTCCAAAGAAACCCTTGCAAGCCTAATGCCCATCATTCCCCTCCTGTGTACTCACCGTCCCCACCTCATCACCATTTGGACACAAACCCCTGCGCAACTCCGATCACTTCACAACCAAGCCAACATACCTGTGCGTGTTGGCTCACAAGCATCAAGCTGGCTAGTAACCAGCTTCCTTACCACTTCTGCTACCCTTATGCAAGAGTTGCTGACGAGAAAAGTCCCCTGTCGGGATCCGCTTAGTGTGCGGTTGATAGAAGAGAGGCGTAGGTGTATTGCTAGGGCGAGGACAGGGAAGGGGAGGCGTTGTTGTGTGGTTGGGTGTAGTTTGTTGTTGTCGAGTATGTATATGGATTATATGGTAGTATGTTGTGTGAGTATGGTATGTGTTGCCGTCGTTCATACTGCGTCGAATGCACCGGATCCCATCTCAACTCCGAAGTTAAGCGGCGCAAGGCCCGGTTAGTACTGCGGTGGGGGACTCCGCGGGAATCCCTTTGGGTGATGACGGCCTCTTTTTCTATCCATGCACACACAACCAATCCCTTTGCGTGCCCAAGGACTCTATTCTGTCTATATATGCACAAGCAGTACATCGGGATCATCAGGGCATCTTTCCTATGCTCATGCGCTCCTCATCCACACTATCTCTACGCAATGCAATCATTCACATACCCATCCCATATCCTCACATGCACATGCTTCCTCTAGACACACGTACATACACACAAACCTCACCGCCTTAAGACAAGCAACCGCTCCACAAATACTTCATGCCGTCGCATCCTCACCACTCCACTCCAAGCACACCGGTGCATACCGTATCCCCACCCCTAACACACATGCTCTCAACTCTCCAAAGAAACCCTTGCAAGCCTAATGCCCATCATTCTCCTCCTGTGTACTCACCGTCCCCACCTCATCACCATTTGGACACAAACTCCTGCGCAACTCCGATCATTTCACAACCAAGCCAACATACCTGTGCGTGTTGGCTCACAAGCATCAAGCTGGCTAGTAACCAGCTTCCTTACCACTTCTGCTACCCTTATGCAAGAGTTGCTGACGAGAAAATTCCCCTGTCGGGATCCGCTTAGTGTGCGGTTGATAGAAGAGAGGCGTAGGTGTATTGCTAGGGCGAGGACAGGAAAGGGGAGGCGTTGTTGTGTGGTTGGGTGTAGTTTGTTGTTGTCGAGTATGTATATGGATTATATGGTAGTATGTTGTGTGAGTATGGTATGTGTTGCCGTCGTTCATACTGCGTCGAATGCACTGGATCCCATCTCAACTCCGAAGTTAAGCGGCGGAAGGCACGGTTAGTACTGCGGTGGGGGACTCCGCGGGAATCCCTTTGGGTGATGACGGCCTCTTTTTCTATCCATGCACACACAACCAATCCCTTTGCGTGCCCAAGGACTCTATTCTGTCTATATATGCACAAGCAATACATCGGGATCATCAGGGCATCTTTCCTATGCTCATGCGCTCCTCATCCACGCTATCTCTACGCAATGCAATCATTCACATACCCATCCCATATCCTCACATGCACATGCTTCCTCTAGACACACGTACATACACACAAACCTCACCGCCTTAAGACAAGCAACCACTCCACAAATACTTCATGCCGTCGCATCCTCATCACTCCACTCCAACCACACCGGTGCATACAGTATCCCCACCCCTAACACACATGCTCTCAACTCTCCAAAGAAACCCTTGCAAGCCTCATGCCCATCATTCCCCTCCTGTGTACTCACCGTCCCCACCTCATCACCATTTGGACACAAACCCCTGCGCAACTCCGGTCACTTCACAATCAAGCCAACATACCTGTGCGTGTTGGCTCACAAGCATCAAGCTGGCTAGTAACCAGCTTCCTTACCACTTTTGCTACCCTTATGCAAGAGTTGCTGACGAAACGATCCACCGGTCGCGATCCCCGTAGCACCAAAGAAACCCTTGCAAACCTCGTACCCATCATTCCCCTCCTTTGTACTCACCGTCCGCACCTTATCATCATTTCAGCCCAACACAATGCACAAACACCGAACATTTCACAACCAACCAGAACCAAATCAGCAAAACTCTGGGTGTCCACTCAAGCACAGGAAACAGTCTAAACAGCTGCCCCACAGCTGGGGAGCTGGTTAGATTGCTCTAGGTAGCATTGAGGCCTAGCGTTGTTGCGGGCTTCAGGACGATAAAGCGCTAGCGCTCTTGGGTGATTTCATCTCGATTTGTCTGGCCAGGAATGGAAAAGAAGCATGGAGTTCCGCGTTTTGTGCGTTGCCCACCCACCTCGTCGAAAGAATGGCTTCCCTCATCAAAAGAGATTCGATGTGCATATATAGAAGAGAGGGCGTAATCATGCCAAGCGATTCCTTGTGCGCACACAGAAAATCAGGCCGTCATCACCCAAAGAGATCCCTTCGGAGTCCCGCACAGCAGTACTAACCGAGCCTTGTTCCGTTTAACTTCAGAGGTCAGATAGGATCTGGTGCACTCCCCGCAGTATGGACAACGGCAAACCAAATTCTATTCGCACAACGAATAACCCTAACATCCCTATGCTTACTCGACAACAATAAATGCCAGTCAACCACCTAACAACGCTGCCGCTCGCGAAGTGAAATTCTACTTAAACATCAAGTGAACCATTTAAATACCAGATTTTCTTGATAATGTGCTTTATGACGATTTCATCCGCCAGAGGCTCAGCGAAGAACCCATTGTAATGCTCGTGGACTAACGTACCCGTGCAGTGTGGCGTCCTAGGCCGACCAAAGCATGCCACTTAAGCCTTGTAGGAATACTCTTGTGCACTGGGAAAGCAATTGTACTGGTACTCCATAGCAGCACAATAAGCTCGTCCTTGAAGGACAAACAAGGAGGGCCCTTTCAAGAGCCAGCGCTCTGCACGGAGTGGGGTTCGAACCCACGCGATCTTCCGATCAGGGGAACTTAAGTCCACCCCCTTAACCACTCGGGCATCCGTGCTGCCTCGCCCACACTTCTGCCATCATCTCTATATACACAAACGTACCCCTCGGCATCATCAACACATCGTTCCTATGCTTACGCTATGCTCATACACATTATCTCTGCGAAATTCAACTAGTCACGCACCCATTCCATAATATCCCCACGTACACACTCCTCCTCTAGATACACGTAAACAAACACAAACCTAACCGCCTTAATACAAGCAAGTGCTCCACAAATACTTCATGTCGTTGCATAATCCTCACTCCACTCGAGCCACACCAATACACACAGTCTTCCCGACGGCTAACACACAGGCGCTCAACTCTCCATAGAAACCCTTGCAAACCTCGTACCCATCATTCCCCTCCTTTGTACTCACCGTCCGCACCTTATCATCATTTCAGCCCAACACAATGCACGAACACCGAACATCTCACAACCAACCAGAACCAAATCAGCAAAACTCTGGGTGTCCACTCAAGCACAGGAAACTGTCTAAACAGGTGCCCCACAGCTGGGGAGCTGGTTAGATTGCTCTAGGTAGCATGGAGGCCTAGCGTTGTTGCGGGCTTCAGGACGATAAAGCGCTAGCGCTCTTGGGTGATTTCATCTCGATTTGTCTGGCCAGGAATGGAAAAGAAGCATGGAGTTCCGCGTTTTGTGCGTTGCCCACCCACCTCGTCGAAAGAATGGCTTCCCTCATCAAAAGAGATTCGATGCGCATATATAGAAGAGAGGGCGTAATCATGCCAAGCGATTCCTTGTGCGCACACAGAAAATCAGGCCGTCATCACCCAAAGAGATCCCTTCGGAGTCCCGCACAGCAGTACTAACCGAGCCTTGTTCCGTTTAACTTCAGAGGTCAGATAGGATCTGGTGCACTCCCCGCAGTATGGACAACGGCAAACCAAATTCTATTCGAACAACGAATAACCCTAACATCCCTATGCTTACTCGACAACAATAAATGCCAGGCAACCACCTAACAACGCTGCCGCTCGCGAAGTGAAGTTCTACTTAAACATCAAGTGAACCATTTAAATACCAGATTTTCTTGATAATGTGCTTTATGAAGATTTCATCTGCCAGAGATTCAGCGAAGAGCCCATTGTAATGCTCGTGGACTGACGTACCCGTGCAGTGTGGCGTCCTAGGCCGACCAAAGCATGCCACTTAAGCCTTGTAGGAATACTCTTGTGCACTGGGAAAGCAATTGTACTGGTACTCCATAGCAGCACAATAAGCTCGTCCTTGAAGGACAAACAAGGAGGGCCCTTTCAAGAGCCAGCGCTCTGCACGGAGTGGGGTTCGAACCCACGCGATCTTCCGATCAGGGGAACTTAAGTCCACCCCCTTAACCACTCGGGCATCCGTGCTGCCTCGCCCACACTTCTGCCATCATCTCTATATACACAAACGTACCCCTCGGCATCATCAACACATCGTTCCTATGCTTACGCTATGCTCATACACATTATCTCTGCGAAATTCAACTAGTCACGCACCCATTCCATAATATCCCCACGTACACACTCCTCCTCTAGATACACGTAAACAAACACAAACCTAACCGCCTTAATACAAGCAAGTGCTCCACAAATACTTCATGTCGTTGCATAATCCTCACTCCACTCGAGCCACACCAATACACACAGTCTTCCCGACGGCTAACACACAGGCGCTCAACTCTCCATAGAAACCCTTGCAAACCTCGTACCCATCATTCCCCTCCTTTGTACTCACCGTCCGCACCTTATCATCATTTCAGCCCAACACAATGCACGAACACCGAACATCTCACAACCAACCAGAACCAAATCAGCAAAACTCTGGGTGTCCACTCAAGCACAGGAAACTGTCTAAACAGGTGCCCCACAGCTGGGGAGCTGGTTAGATTGCTCTAGGTAGCATGGAGGCCTAGCGTTGTTGCGGGCTTCAGGACGATAAAGCGCTAGCGCTCTTGGGTGATTTCATCTCGATTTGTCTGGCCAGGAATGGAAAAGAAGCATGGAGTTCCGCGTTTTGTGCGTTGCCCACCCACCTCGTCGAAAGAATGGCTTCCCTCATCAAAAGAGATTCGATGTGCATATACAGAAGAGAGGGCGTAATCATGCCAAGCGATTCCTTGTGCGCACACAGAAAATCAGGCCGTCATCACCAAGAGATCCCTTCGGAGTCCCGCAAAGCAGTACTAACCGAGCCTTGTTCCGTTTAACTTCAGAGGTCAGATAGGATCTGGTGCACTCCCCGCAGTATGGACAACGGCAAACCAAATTCTATTCGCACAACGAATAACCCTAACATCCCTATGCTTACTCGACAACAATAAATGCCAGTCAACCACCTAACAACGCTGCCGCTCGCGAAGTGAAGTTCTACTTAAACATCAAGTGAACCATTTAAATACCAGATTTTCTTGATAATGTGCTTTATGACGATTTCATCCGCCAGAGACTCAGCGAAGAACCGATTGTAATGCTCGTGGACTAACGTACCCGTGCAGTGTGGCGTCCTAGGCCGAGCAAAGCATGCCACTTAAGCCTTGTAGGGATACTTTTGTGCACTGGGAAAGCAATTATATTGGTACTCCATAGCAGCACAATAAGCTCGTCCTTGAAGGACAAACAAGGAGGGCCCTTTCAAGAGCCAGTGGTCTGCACGGAGTGGGGTTCGAACCCACGCGATCTTCCGATCAGGGGAACTTAAGTCCACCCCCTTAACCACTCGGGCATCCGTGCTGCCTCGCTCACACTTCTGCCATCATCTCTATATACACAAACGTACCCCTCGGCATCATCAACACATCGTTCCTATGCTTACGCTATGCTCATACACATTATCTCTGCGAAATTCAACTAGTCACGCACCCATTCCATAATATCCCCACGTACACACTCCTCCTCTAGATACACGTAAACAAACACAAACCTAACTGCCTTAATACAAGCAAGTGCTCCACAAATACTTCATGTCGTTGCATAATCCTCACTCCACTCGAGCCACACCAATACACACAGTCTTCCCGACAGCTAACACACAGGCGCTCAACTCTCCATAGAAACCCTTGCAAACCTCGTACCCATCATTCCCCTCCTTTGTACTCACCGTCCGCACCTTATCATCATTTCAGCCCAACACAATGCACAAACACCGAACATTTCACAACCAACCAGAACCAAATCAGCAAAACTCTGGGTGTCCACTCAAGCACAGGAAACTGTCTAAACAGCTGCCCCACAGCTGGGGAGCTGGTTAGATTGCTCTAGGTAGCATTGAGGCCTAGCGTTGTTGCGGGCTTCAGGACGATAAAGCGCTAGCGCTCTTGGGTGATTTCATCTCGATTTGTCTGGCCAGGAATGGAAAAGAAGCATGGAGTTCCGCGTTTTGTGCGTTGCCCACCCACCTCGTCGAAAGAATGGCTTCCCTCATCAAAAGAGATTCGATGTGCATATATAGAAGAGAGGGCGTAATCATGCCAAGCGATTCCTTGTGCGCACACAGAAAATCAGGCCGTCATCACCCAAAGAGATCCCTTCGGAGTCCCGCACAGCAGTACTAACCGAGCCTTGTTCCGTTTAACTTCAGAGGTCAGATAGGATCTGGTGCACTCCCCGCAGTATGGACAACGGCAAACCAAATTCTATTCGCACAACGAATAACCCTAACATCCCTATGCTTACTCGACAACAATAAATGCCAGTCAACCACCTAACAACGCTGCCGCTCGCGAAGTGAAATTCTACTTAAACATCAAGTGAACCATTTAAATACCAGATTTTCTTGATAATGTGCTTTATGACGATTTCATCCGCCAGAGGCTCAGCGAAGAACCCATTGTAATGCTCGTGGACTAACGTACCCGTGCAGTGTGGCGTCCTAGGCCGAGCAAAGCATGCCACTTAAGCCTTGTAGGGATACTCTTGTGCACTGGGAAACCAATTATATTGGTACTCCATAGCAGCACAATAAGCTCGTCCTTGAAGGACAAACAAGGAGGGCCCTTTCAAGAGCCAGTGGTCTGCACGGAGTGGGGTTCGAACCCACGCGATCTTCCGATCAGGGGAACTTAAGTCCACCCCCTTAACCACTCGGGCATCCGTGCTGCCTCGCCCACACTTCTGCCATCATCTCTATATACACAAACGTACCCCTCGGCATCATCAACACATCGTTCCTATGCTTACGCTATGCTCATACACATTATCTCTGCGAAATTCAACTAGTCACGCACCCATTCCATAATATCCCCACGTACACACTCCTCCTCTAGATACACGTAAACAAACACAAACCTAACCGCCTTAATACAAGCAAGTGCTCCACAAATACTTCATGTCGTTGCATAATCCTCACTCCACTCGAGCCACACCAATACACACAGTCTTCCCGACAGCTAACACACAGGCGCTCAACTCTCCATAGAAACCCTTGCAAACCTCGTACCCATCATTCCCCTCCTTTGTACTCACCGTCCGCACCTTATCATCATTTCAGCCCAACACAATGCACAAACACCGAACATTTCACAACCAACCAGAACCAAATCAGCAAAACTCTGGGTGTCCACTCAAGCACAGGAAACAGTCTAAACAGCTGCCCCACAGCTGGGGAGCTGGTTAGATTGCTCTAGGTAGCATTGAGGCCTAGCGTTGTTGCGGGCTTCAGGACGATAAAGCGCTAGCGCTCTTGGATGATTTCATCTCGATTTGTCTGGCCAGGAATGGAAAAGAAGCATGGAGTTCCGCGTTTTGTGCGTTGCCCACCCACCTCATCGAAAGAATGGCTTCCCTCATCAAACGAGATTCGATGCGCATATATAGAAGAGAGGGCGTAATCATGCCAAGCGATTCCTTGTGCGCACACAGAAAATCAGGCCGTCATCACCCAAAGAGATCCCTTCGGAGTCCCGCACAGCAGTACTAACCGAGCCTTGTTCCGTTTAACTTCAGAGGTCAGATAGGATCTGGTGCACTCCCCGCAGTATGGACAACGGCAAACCAAATTCTATTCGAACAACGAATAACCCTAACATCCCTATGCTTACTCGACAACAATAAATGCCAGGCAACCACCTAACAACGCTGCCGCTCGCGAAGTGAAGTTCTACTTAAACATCAAGTGAACCATTTAAATACCAGATTTTCTTGATAATGTGCTTTATGACGATTTCATCCGCCAGAGACTCAGCGAAGAACCGATTGTAATGCTCGTGGACTAACGTACCCGTGCAGTGTAGCGTCCTAGGCCGAGCAAAGCATGCCACTTAAGCCTTGTAGGGATACTCTTGTGCACTGGGAAAGCAATTATATTGGTACTCCATAGCAGCACAATAAGCTCGTCCTTGAAGGACAAACAAGGAGGGCCCTTTCAAGAGCCAGTGGTCTGCACGGAGTGGGGTTCGAACCCACGCGATCTTCCGATCAGGGGAACTTAAGTCCACCCCCTTAACCACTCGGGCATCCGTGCTGCCTCGCCCACACTTCTGCCATCATCTCTATATACACAAACGTACCCCTCGGCATCATCAACACATCGTTCCTATGCTTACGCTATGCTCATACACATTATCTCTGCGAAATTCAACTAGTCACGCACCCATTCCATAATATCCCCACGTACACACTCCTCCTCTAGATACACGTAAACAAACACAAACCTAACCGCCTTAATACAAGCAAGTGCTCCACAAATACTTCATGTCGTTGCATAATCCTCACTCCACTCGAGCCACACCAATACACACAGTCTTCCCGACAGCTAACACACAGGCGCTCAACTCTCCATAGAAACCCTTGCAAACCTCGTACCCATCATTCCCCTCCTTTGTACTCACCGTCCGCACCTTATCATCATTTCGGCCCAACACAATGCACAAACACCGAACATTTCACAACCAACCAGAACCAAATCAGCAAAACTCTGGGCGTCCACTCAAGTACAGGAAACTGTCTAAACAGGTGCCCCACAGCTGGGGAGCTGGTTAGATTGCTCTAGGTAGCATGGAGGCCTAGCGTTGTTGCGGGCTTCAGGACGATAAAGCGCTAGCGCTCTTGGGTGATTTCATCTCGATTTGTCTGGCCAGGAATGGAAAAGAAGCATGGAGTTCCGCGTTTTGTGCGTTGCCCACCCACCTCGTCGAAAGAATGGCTTCCCTCATCAAAAGAGATTCGATGTGCATATACAGAAGAGAGGGCGTAATCATGCCAAGCGATTCCTTGTGCGCACACAGAAAATCAGGCCGTCATCACCCAAAGAGATCCCTTCGGAGTCCCGCACAGCAGTACTAACCGAGCCTTGTTCCGTTTAACTTCAGAGGTCAGATAGGATCTGGTGCACTCCCCGCAGTATGGACAACGGCAAACCAAATTCTATTCGAACAACGAATAACCCTAACATCCCTATGCTTACTCGACAACAATAAATGCCAGGCAACCACCTAACAACGCTGCCGCTCGCGAAGTGAAGTTCTACTTAAACATCAAGTGAAGCATTTAAATACTAGATTTTCTTGATAATGTGCTTTATGAAGATTTCATCTGCCAGAGGCTCAGCGAAGAACCCATTGTAATGCTCGTGGACTAACGTACCCGTGCAGTGTCGCGTCCTAGGCCGAGCAAAGCATGCCACTTAAGCTCTGTAGGGATACTTTTGTGCACTGGGAAAGCAATTATATTGGTACTCCATAGCAGCACAATAAGCTCGTCCTTGAAGGACGAACAAGGAGGGCCCTTTCAAGAGCCAGTGGTCTGCACGGAGTGGGGTTCGAACCCACGCGATCTTCCGATCAGGGGAACTTAAGTCCACCCCCTTAACCACTCGGGCATCCGTGCTGCCTCGCCCACACTTCTGCCATCATCTCTATATGCACAAACGTACCCCTCGGCATCATCAACACATCGTTCCTATGCTTACGCTATGCTCATACACATTATCTCTGCGAAATTCAACTAGTCACGCACCCATTCCATAATATCCCCACGTACACACTCCTCCTCTAGATACACGTAAACAAACACAAACCTAACCGCCTTAATACAAGCAAGTGCTCCACAAATACTTCATGTCGTTGCATAATCCTCACTCCACTCGAGCCACACCAATACACACAGTCTTCCCGACAGCTAACACACAGGCGCTCAACTCTCCATAGAAACCCTTGCAAACCTCGTACCCATCATTCCCCTCCTTTGTACTCACCGTCCGCACCTTATCATCATTTCGGCCCAACACAATGCACAAACACCGAACATTTCACAACCAACCAGAACCAAATCAGCAAAACTCTGGGCGTCCACTCAAGTACAGGAAACTGTCTAAACAGGTGCCCCACAGCTGGGGAGCTGGTTAGATTGCTCTAGGTAGCATGGAGGCCTAGCGTTGTTGCGGGCTTCAGGACGATAAAGCGCTAGCGCTCTTGGGTGATTTCATCTCGATTTGTCTGGCCAGGAATGGAAAAGAAGCATGGAGTTCCGCGTTTTGTGCGTTGCCCACCCACCTCGTCGAAAGAATGGCTTCCCTCATCAAAAGAGATTCGATGTGCATATACAGAAGAGAGGGCGTAATCATGCCAAGCGATTCCTTGTGCGCACACAGAAAATCAGGCCGTCATCACCCAAAGAGATCCCTTCGGAGTCCCGCACAGCAGTACTAACCGAGCCTTGTTCCGTTTAACTTCAGAGGTCAGATAGGATCTGGTGCACTCCCCGCAGTATGGACAACGGCAAACCAAATTCTATTCGAACAACGAATAACCCTAACATCCCTATGCTTACTCGACAACAATAAATGCCAGGCAACCACCTAACAACGCTGCCGCTCGCGAAGTGAAGTTCTACTTAAACATCAAGTGAAGCATTTAAATACTAGATTTTCTTGATAATGTGCTTTATGAAGATTTCATCTGCCAGAGGCTCAGCGAAGAACCCATTGTAATGCTCGTGGACTAACGTACCCGTGCAGTGTCGCGTCCTAGGCCGAGCAAAGCATGCCACTTAAGCTCTGTAGGGATACTTTTGTGCACTGGGAAAGCAATTATATTGGTACTCCATAGCAGCACAATAAGCTCGTCCTTGAAGGACGAACAAGGAGGGCCCTTTCAAGAGCCAGTGGTCTGCACGGAGTGGGGTTCGAACCCACGCGATCTTCCGATCAGGGGAACTTAAGTCCACCCCCTTAACCACTCGGGCATCCGTGCTGCCTCGCCCACACTTCTGCCATCATCTCTATATGCACAAACGTACCCCTCGGCATCATCAACACATCGTTCCTATGCTTACGCTATGCTCATACACATTATCTCTGCGAAATTCAACTAGTCACGCACCCATTCCATAATATCCCCACGTACACACTCCTCCTCTAGATACACGTAAACAAACACAAACCTAACCGCCTTAATACAAGCAAGTGCTCCACAAATACTTCATGTCGTTGCATAATCCTCACTCCACTCGAGCCACACCGATACACACAGTCTCCCGATCGCTGCTACACAAGGGTAGCAGAAGTGATGAGGAAGGTGCTCACTCGCAGGCTTGATTCTTGTTAGTGCATACTCAGAGGTGGTAGGTTTTTTGTGAATCGGTCGGAGTTGTGCAGTGGGTGGGTTGGAATTGGCGGTGTGGTGGGTTTGGTGAGTACAATGGAAGCCAATGATGGGGAAGAGGCTTGAAGGGGTTTGTTTGGATAGTTGAGCTCACATGTATTATTGGTCGGGATATTTCGTGCATCGGTGTGCCTCGAGTGGACTAAGGAGTGCGCGAATGAGCATGCGCAGCATCCTAAACATACAGCGCCGCCTTCGAAGTACTTAGCAGTTGAGCGTAGAATTTCTTAGCGTGTTGCCGCTTGCTTCTCAACTGCTACTTCAAGATGAGATTGCCGCTTGAACCTTGGTGTAAGCCTTTAGGATCCAGAGATAGTGAAATAATAACGTTGTATTGAGCCGTTCGCTGGAGGCCGTAAACACTGCATCGAGTTAGCGCATATGGGAACCCTTCCTTCATGTATATAAACTACTGTAGTTCCTGGGGAGTTAATTGAAGAGAAAGCATTTTTGTGTCTTTATGGTTCGATCACGGCGGAGTGTACGCATTTCTCCGCCGTTGGACTCTCCTTACTCCTCCCTGATTGGGAGACTGAATCCCTTTCTCTTACACTAGAGAATGCAGATGCTGGAGCGCTTACAGGCGCACTCTCTGGCCAGCACGTAGACATCGAAAGCATCTTCTGGAAGCCGCACTTGCGGCTTACGCTAAACCAATCGCTGAAAGCGTGAGGCTATTTCCTGGTGAGCTGTGGCAGGGTCAAAATCCCTTAATGGTAATATGATCAACTCCCGAATTGAGCTCTTGTTTTGTGCGTATGTTTTTCTCGAGGCTGGTATCTTATTCACCGTCAGGAAAACCTAGTTGCAGGGCCAGCCAATAGACAAACCGGCTGAACCTCAGCTCCCTAGCTTCAGATACCAGATGTTCGCAGTGCGAGTCAAGTAGGGCTGGTAGCTCGCGACTACTACAGTAAACTCGGCCAGGCACTGAGTTGTCCCGAGAAGAACCTGAAGGTGAGGTTGCCACATCTTGCTGCCCAATCAGTGCTCCACTCGTTACGCGAGGACCAGGGCGTTTTGCCCTGTTCCGTGCTGGCCGCCTTTGGCAGAGATGTCGAGTTCTTGCGCATCAATTTCCTTAGCTCGTGAATGGCTAAATAGGCGGCTGCGGCCTCTCTCCTCTTATCTTTTCCTGAGGAAAGCTGGCATTCACAACTACAGTAGCAGTAGATTTCGTATCTTGGTCGCGTTTAAAAGCATTTTTCGCCCTCTTAGCTTCGGTGTCTGAATTGGAGATTTCTTCTTTTGGATTCGTGAGTATTACGCCATACCGGAAAGTTCCAACGTTTCACCAATGAGCTTTCCCACCTCCCTTTTACCCCCGAGGCCAACCAGGTACCGACCGCCTCCCTCCACGGGATAGCCTTGCAATGAATCATCAATGTACAAGCCCCGATCCACCGATGGACTCTGGGCCCAAGGAATAACGTACAACCGTCGATATTTTGCGGGTTTAAGGTTTCTCTGCAGCCTGCTGCCTCATCTTTCGTGGGATTAGCATACACTGAGCCAAGCATAGCAAGCATCCATAATTTGTCTGTACTCTGAAAACAGGTACCCTTTGTTAGGTGGAGCCATCATCCTCCCTCCTCGTGCTCATTTAAAATATATATAAATAACAAGTGGAGCACTTCAAGCACGCTTTGACGGCAAATGTACACCTCCTTCAAGCCTCGGAAACTGGTTTCCATGGCACTTACAATTTGACCAAGGTATTGAATTGCTTTCGCGGTGAAAACATTACCGGCTGGGTGGGCTGCAGCTATCACCACCACTCCGGCGCATCGAGTTACCCAGTCGTGGGCTGCATACATTCCAAAAGGAGAATGCTTGTAGATTCCTTCTTTCCGTTACCCCTTGAATAGATCCTCTATTAGAGGGGATGGAAAGGTGAACGTTTGATAAAGGTTTTCGGAAGAATATCTAATTTTTTCGGCAAGGCAAGAGCCTTCGCGATTAGTTACACCGGTACGCCAGGTCCCTCGTGCTGCGAGGGGTTAGCTTCCTAGCTCGCGCCAGCCTCTCTGATGCACGAGGTGCTGCAAGACACAACAGGAGTCATCCACCTGAACCGACGAGCTAGCGCGCGGCAAGAGCGTCAAGACACTTGGAAGCGTATCCAGAAAGCAGCTAACGTTTTTCTTTAGTATACAAATGTTTACGGATAGAACAAATGCCTGGGCCTGCCCGTGAGGTGTGTTTACATGCCATAAGTTTCAGCACACTTCGTTGCATCTCTGGCCGCAAGGCAACTCCACAGTTGATCATAACCAACCCCCCTTGTGGTGCGTGCACGAACACCGCTGACAATTGTTAAGCACTCAATTGTCTGTCATTTGGGGGTCTGCAAGCATATATAAGCACGCATGCCT
>OY986946.1:1047907-1050407 GCA_963920595.1 Eimeria praecox | reverse complement strand
CGTGCATGCATGTGCATGTCTATAGCTATCGATATATCTATCTATCTATCTATCTATCTATCTATCTATCTATATCAATATCTATCTATCTATATCTATCTATCTATCTATATATATATATATATATGTATATATAGAGAGATAGAGATTTAGATAGATAGACAGATAGATATTGATAGATAGACAGATATAGATATATGGATATATAGATATATAGATATAGATATATAGATATATAGATATATAGATATATAGATATATAGATATATAGATATATAGATATATAGATATATAGATATATAGATATATAGATATATAGATAGATATATAGATAGATAGATAGATAGATAGATAGATATCTAAATAAATATAAGAGTGCGGCAAAAGCTCTGGATAGATTTTTCTGTGTGCGTGCAAAAGTGCATGCATGCAGTTTTGATAGATTTAGATAGTTTATATATATATATATATATATATATATATATATATATATATATATATATATATATATATATATATAGTAGAGAGTAGAAGAAAGAAAGCTAATAGCTAGTATAATAAATCATACAAGTATAATAAATCATACAAAGTTTTTTTATACATTCAAGTGTATGTACAGCCCCACGTAAATGGGTTGTCTGCTGTACTGTGCTCAGACATTTCTTCTTTTTCTTTCTTTTTTTTTTATAGCTTCTTTTTAAGCTAAAACAAATAGAAAAAAACATATTAGAACTTTATCCTGTTATTATATATATATATATATAATATTATATTATTAAACAACCTGATATCCCTGTAAAACCTAGTTTAATACAAACAGATTAAGAAATGCAGAGAGACAGAGAGAAAGAGATAGAGATAGAAAGACAGAGAAAGAAAGAAAGAAAGAAAGAGAGTGGCAGAGAGAGAAAGACAAGGAAAGAGATAGACAGTGTGAGACAGATGTAGAGGGAGAGATAAATTGAGGGATATATATATATATATATATATATATATATATATATATATATATATATATATAAGCTGTACATACACCTCGCTCTAAGACGCATCGACATTTTATTTCTTTTCTTTATATTATTTTATTTTATTTTTTTGTTTTTTTCTTCTTTCTATTTTTTCTTTTTTCGTTTATTTCTTGTTTTAAACATTCTCTTCTTTGTTGTTGTTTTATTTCTCTTGTTGTATTCTTTCTTTTTTTTTATTCTTTGAAAGCCTACTCAAATTATCATCAGCATTTGAGGTAGACAACTGCTGCTGCTGCAGTGTTGCTGCTGCAGCAGTGTTGCTGCTGCAGCAGTGTTGCTGCTGCTGTAGTTGCTGCTGCGGTTCTTGTTGTCGTTGTGGCTGCTGCTGCTGCTGCAGCTGTTTGCGCCTGGTCCTGCTGTTGTTGCTGTTGTAGTTGTTGCTGCTGCTGCTGTGGTAGCTGCTGCTGTAGTAGCAGCTGCTGTAGTTGCTGCTGCAGTTCTTGTTGTCGTTGTGGCTGCTGCTGCTGCTGCTACAGTTGTTTGCGCCTGGTGCTCTCACTGCTGCTGCTATTGCAGCAGCAGCACCAGCACCAGCCGCAGCAGCAGCAGCACCAGCCGCAGCAGCAGCAGCACCAGCCGCAGCAGCAACAGCACCAGCAGCAGCACCAGCCGCAGCAGCACCAGCCGCAGCAGCAGCACCAGCAGCAGCAGCAGCAGCAGCAGCAGCAGCATATCTTTAGAAGTACTGTTCAGGTTCTTGTGTAGGGAGGGGGAGCTGCTGCATTGTTTGTCCTCTCCAGCTAAACCCTCTTCCGTAAAGAGGCAATGAACGTCTAAATCTTCTAACTACATTTGCTGATATCACAGAAAACAAATATATATATATATATATATATATATATATATATATATATATGATTTAAACTGTCTATAAACCTCATTCTTATATATATATATATATAAGAATGAGGTTTATAGACAGTTTAAATCATAAAAAAAACGAAAAGAAATAAATAAAATATCAATAAAATTAAATATATATATAAATCTACAAGCTTTTAATAAACACATATGAAGATAAGAAAATACCAACAAAAAATATATAAAACTAAACAAATATATAAACAAATATAAATAAAAACCCTAAACCCTAAACCCTAAACCCTAAACCCTAAACCCTAGAACACCTGATGAGAAGAAGATAAACAGAAAGATATTGATAAAATGAAACGAGAGGAAAACCAAAACAATTAAATATTATTTTTTAAAACATAAACAACTCGTTGCTATTAGCCGTTAGTATTATTATTATTATTATTATTATTATTACTATTATTATTATTATTATTATTTTAAATATACTAATATTATTATTATCATTATTAGTACTATTAGTATTCGTATTAATATTAATTTTTAATATTATTATTATTATTAATATCAATATGAATATTAATATATTAATATATTAATATTAATATTACTATCAATAGTAATATTAATACTAATATTAATATTCATATTAATACTAA
>OY986946.1:1040407-1042907 GCA_963920595.1 Eimeria praecox | reverse complement strand
TTAGTTTGTTGTTTTCTAAAGTGTGTTTAAAACAGTTTCGTTTCTTCTCCTTCCAGGGTTTTTTTGCCTCGTTCAATTTCGATGCATCTACAGCTGACGCGCGACGGCGAGTTCTGCTGACTCATGAATATTCTTCGTAGATGGCGGAGTTAGCAGCATCAGAGGGGGTTACTTTCTCCCCTTCTCTAATAGCAGAGGGCGTTTCTTCTTATCCTCTTCAATATCGCAGCACCAATCCTTCTAACTCTCTACCGCTGCACATCCGTAGTGGTAGCGGCTCCTCTGTAACAGCAGCAGAAGCAGCAGCAGCAGCAGCAGCACCATCACTAGCAGGGAACTCCCAGTGGATAGAAAGGCCTCCTTCAGGCATACCTTCTCCTCCTTGGCGAGGGTTTAGTGGTGTTGCAGCAGCAGGAGCACCACCATCACCAGCAGCAGCAGCAACAACAACAGCAGCAGCAGCAGCACCAGCACCAGCACCAGCAACAACATCATTTGAAGGATCTGCATGTCCTCCTTTTCTTTATACTACATCATCACGTGAGATAGCAAGTGGAGGATGTTGTAATATCCGAACAGAAGACGCTGAGGTGTCTATACACCCGGGGAATTTGCAGGCATTAATTCCTAGTAAATTTAAATATAAATTTCCTAAGCAAAAATTACCTAGACACAGCAGTTATGAGGTTTTAGCTCTTGAAGATAATCCGTATTCGCCTCCTCCTCTACCTCCTCTCCCCAAGATCCCTCATAAGAAAAAATCTATATTTGGTATTGCTAGACGCATGCAGCATCAACAGCAGCATCAGCAGCAGCAGCAACAGCAGCAGCAAATGATGATGATGATGAGAAATGGCGTTGATGATATGGCTGCTCCTGCTTCTTCTTCTGCAGCAGCAGCAGCAACAACAACAGCAGCAGCAGCAGGAGGAGGAGAAGGTGAAGCTGCAGCAGGAAGCAGTAGAGGTTGGATGAGAGATTTTCGTTGTTTTTTATGTACAAGTACAGATTATGTTAGTGACGATCAAACACAATTAGAGGTAGAGAAGAATAGATTAGAAGAAGCATTAGTAGAATATTATAAAGAAAATATTATTTTATTAGAAACAGAAAAAGAAAAAAATAAACAAATTATACAAAAACAAGAAGAAGTTGAAATTACAATGCAAAATTTTGAAAATACAAAAAAAGAATTAAAAGAAATTAAACAAGAAAGAGATAAATTGCTTACTCAAATCAAAAGGTTAATTAATTAATTAAATAAATAAATAAATAAATAAATAAATAAATAAACAAATAAATAAGCAAATAGATAAATAAATAAATAAATAAATAAATAAATAAATAAATATATTTATATAATGCTTTACTTTTATTGTTTTTATTCTTGTTTATTCTTGTTATGTTTTATTTCTATTGTCTTCTCTTTAACTTCTTTTTTGTCTTCTTCTTTTTCTTCCTTTTCTTCTTCTATTTTTCTTTTTTTTTTAAATTATTTTATCTTTCTTATTTTTTTCTTCTTATTTTATTCTTTTTTCTTCTCTGCTTCTCATCTTCTTATCTTCTTATCTTCGTTTCTTCTTTTTTTCTTATTCTTTTTTTTTATTATCTTCTTTTATCTGCTGATGTTGCTGCTCCTGATAGTCCTGCTGCTGCTGCTGCTGCTATTGCTGCTGCTGCTATTGCTGCTGCTGTTAACCTGCTGCTGTTTGTTTGTTTGTTTGTTTGTTTGTTTGTTTGTTTGTTTAGGACGGATATGTCTTTAGCTTTGCTTCGGGAGCGTCTTGATAAAAGCATTAATTCTCTGCTGCAATCTGAGGTATGCGTTCTTTCTTTTATTCTTTTCGTTCTTTCCTCTGTTTTCTTTTCTTGTTTTGTTTGTTTTCTTCTTTTCGTTGTTTATTCTGTTTTTATGTTTGGCTGTTTTATTCTCTCGTTGTTTATTCTACTTTTTGTTTTGTTTATTTTGATTTATCTTTAGTTTTTTTTGTTTGTATATTTCTTCTTTCTTCTCTTGTTTTGTTTATTTTGTCTTGTTTGTTTATTGTTTGTTTTATGCATTGTTATTTATTTGTTTGTTTATTTATTTATATAATTATTTATTTAATTTATTAACGTATTCATTTATTTTTCTTTCTTAAACATTTTTTTAAATATGTCTTGCTCTTCTGTCTTTGTTTTATTTTAATTAATTAATTAATTAATTTTTAGATAATACAAATAATTGTTATTAACTAATTAATTACGCAAAGTAAATAATTAAAAATATTCAATTAATTAAAAATAATTAATTAACCAAAATTATTTAATTAATTAATTAATTAATCTAATTTATTAATAAAAGGTAAATAATTAAACATAATTAATAAAATATGATAATTAATTAATTAATTAATTAATTAATTAATTAATTAATTAATTAATATATTTTTTTTGTTGCTCAGACTCAGCCTGTGTCTGTATTAGCTGAGAAGCTAAGAGAAGTGTTTACAGGAGTTGA
>OY986946.1:1017907-1022907 GCA_963920595.1 Eimeria praecox | reverse complement strand
GGTTTATTATTAGGGTTTAGGGTTAGGGGTTAAGGTTTATTTTTAGGTCTTAGGGTTTATTATTAGGGTAGAGGGTTAGGGTTTAGGGTTTATTATTAGGGTTTAGGGTTTAGGGTTTACTGTTAGGGTTTGGGGTTTGCAGTATACGGTGTGAAGTTTAGGGTTTATTTTGAAAGGTGTATTAGGGTTTAGGGTTAGTAGGGTTATTAGGGTTTAGGGCTATTAGGGCTTAGGGTTAGTAGGGTTTAACAGTTTTCATTATTAATAGATTTTAGGGTTATTAGGGTTTAGGGTTAAGGGTTTAGGGTTTAGGGTACAGGGTTATTAGGGTTTAGGGTTATTAGGGTTTAGGGTTAATGGGGTTAATAGGGTTTATTATTAATAGGGTTGAACGTTCTTAGGGTTTAAGGTTCTTAGGTTTCTTATGGTCTTTAGGGTTTATTATTCATAGGGTTTATGGTTTAGGGTTTAGGGTTTAAGGTTTAGGGTTTAAGGTTTAGGGTTTAAGGTTTAGGGTTTAGGGTTTAGAGTTTAAGGTTTAGAGTTTAAGGTTTAGGGTTTAAGGTTTAGGGCTTACGGTTTAAGGGTTAGGGTTTAGGGGGCTTAGGGTTTAGGGTTTAGAGGGTTTAGGGTTTAGGGTTTAGAGGGCTTAGGGTTTAGGGTTTAGAGGGTTTAGGGTTTAGGGTTTAGGGTTTAGGGTTTAGGGTTTAGGGTTTAGGGTTTAGGGTTTAGGGTTTAGGGTTTGGGGTGTACGTGCAGGTTGGTTTATCTATGCGAGTTGATATATACAATTTCTCCATTTTCTTTGAAAGTACAAATTCGATCAACACCAAAAGAAGATAAATTCAAGGCGAAGGAATTTGTGGATTTGTTATTTAAAACACTACGAGACAAACAGCTTATACCTATCTAGGGTTTAGGGTTTAGGGTTTAGGGTTTAGGGTTTTGAGGGTTTTGAGGGTTTGTAGGGTTTATAGGGGTTGTAGGGTTTATAGGGGTTGTAGGGTTTATAGGGTTTATAGGGTTTGTAGGGTTTATAGGGTTTGTAGGGTTTATAGGGTTTATAGGGGTTCTAGGGTTTAGGGTTTAGGGTTTAGGGTCTAGGGTTTAGGGTACATTGAGGTGTACGTCTGTTTATTTCTGGATAGAAAAAAACTAAAAATTTTATTTAAGTTATTTCTTCTGTTTGTACAAAGAAAATGAAGAAGTCTTTATATATATATATATATATATATAAAGCAGTATATATATATATATATATATGTACAGATATGTATAGCTATAGCTATTCAAGAGTGATACCTATCAATGTCTATAGATTGGATATAACGTAGCATAGGCAAGTAGATATTATATATATATATATATATATATATAACTCTAAATAGATAAATAAATAGGTAAATAAATAAATAAATAAATAAATAAATAAGTATATATATATATATATATGTTAGAAGGAGTATGCTTGCTGTTGAATTGGGCGTTGACGTTGATTACTAAGAGAAAAACGTAAAGAAGATGCGAGCGAGGCGGAGAAGTAGTAATAAAAAGAGTAAGAAACAGAAAATAATAATTAATTCGAGTTAATATTTTATTAAATTAAATAAAATATAATTTTATTTTATATTATATTAGAAAAAACAACATGAAATAAGCAACAAACAAAAAGAGAGCTGCTAGTATCTTGTATCATAGAGCGAAGGTAAATAATATATTATATTTAAACAATGTATAAAAACCAGATTTTATTGTGTTTTAGAATTAAATAAAACAATTAAAAGAAGTTATTAATATAATTATTTAAATTATCTTAATTAAATCCAACAAAGAAAGCACGAAAAAGAGAAAAAGCTAAGGAAGAACAGGGGGGGGGCCCCCAGCCAACAAACAGCGACAAGCATCAAATTGAATGAGCGAGAAGAAATATTGGCATCAACAGAACACAATTTTGAAAATTAAACATTAAATTGAGTTAAAAGAAGAAGAAAAATATTATTTATATATATATTTATTCTTAGTAGGCAAGCAAAAATATAAGAAAAATATAATTTCAGACTTGGGGTGGTGTCTGTACACCTGAGAAATCCTATAGAAAGCTATGTGTTGTGTGTGTATATTGTTTTCGTTGTAATATGTATGTTTTTTATGTTTTTTTTTGAATAAAATAATTCTAAATGTGTTTTAAATGTAAAATAATATATAAAAATATATTTTTCTCGCAGCTTTCCACGTTTTTTCAGGGCAGATCCGTTCTTTTCGGCTGTTGCTTTTCGCGTATGTTTTTCTGAATTTGTTTGTTTATTTGTTTGTTTATTTGTTTGTTTATTTGTTTGTTTGTTTATATACAGTTATTATCTTTTTCTTTGAAAATGACTCCTAAACCCATAATTGCTCCTTCTGTTCTTGCTTCTGATTTATCTTGTTTAAAAGAAGAAGCACTAAAGATGGTAGAAGCAGGTTGCGACTGGCTCCATATTGATGTTATGGTAGGTGTAGAGAAGAAAGAAGAAAATAATATCTATTTATTAAATTATTTAATACTTTTCTAAATATATCTGAGAGAATTAAAATATTAATTCTATACTTTTAGCTACTTGTCACACTATATATATATATATATATATATATATATATATATATATATATATATATATATATATATATATATCGTATTTTCCTTTTTGTTTGCTGTGCCTGCGATCTTAGGACGGGTGGGCCTTGAGAAGCAAGATATATATATATATATATATATATATATATATATATATATATATATATATATATATAAACCCTATCTATCTATATGTATATCTTTATGATGTATAATACATTTTATATATTATATTTCGTATGTATACAAGTAGACTGCAGCTTCTAGTAATATAATACGGATAAACCCTAAACCCTAAACCCTAAACCCTAAACCCTAATTCGTAGAACTAATAACAAACTAATTGAAGCCATTCCCAATTCCCTCAGGCGAGGTTAACATAATCAGCAATAATATAATTAAATAAACTATATATAATAATACATACATACACATATAAACAAATAAATAAATAAATAAATAAATAAATAAATAAATAAATAAGTATATATATGTATTATATATATATATATATATAATAAAGTATATATACATATAATTATATCTAAATGCAGAATTATAATGAACAAATCGTGTAAACCCTCTCTCCCTCTCTCTTTCCCTCTCCCTCTCTCTCTCTCTCTCTCTCTATATATATATATATATGTGTATGTGTTTTCAGGCATTTTGTTCCCAACCTAAGTATTGGTCCTTCAGTAATATCAAATTTACGTAAACATGTAAAAGATATTTATCTGGACGTACACCTGATGGCATCAAATCCATTAATGTGGATAGATCCATTAATTAAATCTGGAGCATCGCAGATAACTTATCATTGGGAAACAATGAATAAATCAATAACAGCAGCAACAGCAACAGCAAGAGCAATAAAAGAAGAAGGTGTGGATGTAGGTTTAGCTATTAATCCTCTTACGAATATACAAGAAATAAACAATTTAATTAATATAAATAAAAATATATTTAATACAATCACTATCATGTCTGTACACCCGGGATTTGGAGGACAAACATTCATGTATGAACAAATGGAAAAAGTTAAAGTTGTTAGACAATTATGCCCCCATATCAATATACAGGTAAAATATTTATACATATAATTAATTAATTAATTAATTAATTAATTAATTTAATTAATTAATTAGTTAGTTAATTAATTAAATTAATTAATTAATTAGTTAGTTAGTTGGAAAAAGTTAAATTTGTTAGACAATTATGCCCCCATATTAATATACAGGTAAAATATTTATATATATTTATATATATATTATTAATTAATTAATTGATTAATTAATTAATTAAATTAATTAATTAATTAGTTAGTTAGTTAGTTAATTGAATTAATTAGTTAATTAGTTAGTTAGTTAGTTAGTTACTTAGTTGGTTAAAGTTGTTAGACAATTATGCCCCCATATTTATATACAGGTAAAATATTTATATATATATATATATATATATATATATATATATATATATATATATATTATTAATTAATTAATTAATTAATTAATTAATTAATTAGTTAATTAAATTAATTAATTAGTTAGTTAGTTAATTAATTAAATTAATTAATTAATTAGTTAGTTAGTTAGTTGGAAAAAGTTAAAGTTGTTAGACAATTATGCCCCCATATTAATATACAGGTAAAATATTTATATATATATATATATATATATATATATATATATATATATATATATATATATATATATATATTATTAATTAATTAATTAATTAATTAATTAATCAGTTAATTAAATTAATTAATTAGTTAGTTAGTTAATTAATTAATTAAATTAATTAATTAGTTAGTTAGTTAGTTAGTTAGTTAGTTGGTTAAATTTGTTAGAAAATTATGTCCCCATATTAATACACAGGTAAAATATTTATATATTTATTTTTATATTATTTAATTAAATTAATTAATTAATTAATTAATTAATTAGTTAGTTAGTTGTATTAGTTAGTTAGTTAGTTAATTAGTTAGTTTGTAGAGAGATAGATAGAGGTAGGTAGGTAGATAGATAGACACAGAGAAACCTTAACTAAGGAAAGATATAATTTAATATTTTATAAATAAATAAATAAATAAATAAATAAAAATAAATAAGGACAAATAATTAAAGAGATAGAGATAGATAAAGAGATATATGCATAGATACAGATAGATAGAAACATGTAGAGAGAGATAGATAGGTGCTGCTGTTGCTGCTGCTGTTGCTGCTGCTGTTGCTGCTGCTGTTGCTGTTGCTGCCGTTGCTGCTGCTGCTGTTGCTGCTGCTGTTGTTTCTGCTGTTGCTGCTGTTGCAGCAGCAGCAGCAGCAGCAGCAGCAGCAGCAGCGTCATATTTGCTGCTGCAGCTGTTAAATTTGAACGGACTACAACC
>OY986946.1:997907-1000407 GCA_963920595.1 Eimeria praecox | reverse complement strand
CTGCTGCTGCTGCTGCTGCTGCTGCTGTTCTTGCTGCTGCTGCTGTTGCTGCTGCTGGTGGTGGTGCTGTTCTTGCTGCTGCTGCTGCTGCTGTTCTTGCTGCTGCTGCTGGTGGTGTTCTTGTTGCTGCTGTTGTTGTTGTAAACTGCCAAGTTGCTGTTGAAAAAGCAAATGTATGTCTGCTGCTGCTGCTGTTCTTGCTGCTGCTGTTGGTGGTGCTGCTGTTCTTCCTGCTGCTGCTGCTGCTGCTGTTCTTGCTGCTGGTGCTGGTGCTGTTCTTGCTGCTGCTACTGCTGCTGCTGCTGTTGTTGTTATTGTTGTTGCTACTGCTGGTGCTGTTGTTGTTGCTAGTGCTGCTGTTGCTGTTGCTGCTGCTGTTGCTGTTGCTACTACTGCTGTTTCTGCAGCAGCCTCTGCTTCTCTCTCCATCGTTACTTACAGCTGCTGCTCCTACCTTTGCTTCTGCTGCTGCTGCTGCTGTTGCTGCTGCTGCTGTTGCTGCTGCTGCTGCTGCAGCTGGATCGGGGTCGTGTAGAGTTTGAGAGTATGAAGGCGAAGACAGCAGCAGCAAACAGCAGCAGCAGAGCAGAGTTGCTGCAGGAGTTGAAGATAATTGAAGAAGCAGCAACGCGTTTAGATATCTCTCTACCTCCCCATATTGTTGCTGCTGCAGCAGGAAACAGCAGCAGCAGCAGCAGCAACAGCAGCAGCAGCAGCAGCAGCTCGATGAAGACAGACGAAGGTTACGAAGTAGCAAGAACAGAACCTGCAGCAGCAACAGCAACAGCAGCAGCAACAGCAGCAGCAACAGCAACAGCAGCAGCAACAGCAGCAGCAGATTCAACGGATGCCCAACAAGAAGCAGCAGCAGCAGCAGCAGCAGCAGCAGCAGATGCAGCAGCAGCAGCAGCAGCAGATAGTGTTTTGCAGCCTTTCGATGCTTTCGGCTCTCTCTTTCTAGAAGCAAGAAGATTAACGTTTTGTATTTCTCTCGATCTGCTGCTGCAGCAGGCCCTCAAACATCTAGATCTTGCTGCTGCTCTTGCTGCTGCTGCTGCTGCTGCCAGCAGCAGCAGCAGCAACAGCAGCAGCAGCAGCAGCAGCAGCAGGCGACACAGCAGAGAATCGTTGCTCTACTTTGTAATGTATGTCGCGCTCTCTCAAGGAGGTAGAATTGTTTCCTCGGGTGTACGTACAGATGCTGCTGCTGCATCTGTTGCTCCTGCTGCAGTTGCTGCTGCTGCTGCTGCACCTGCTGCTCCTGCTGCTTCTGCTGCTGCTGCTGCAGCAGCAGAACCAGAGGCAGCAGATGATATGGCGATGCAGCTTGCTAGTGATTTGGGGGAATCGTCTGTTGCAGTTGCTGCTGCTGCTGCTGCTGCTGCAGCAGCAGCAGCAGCAGGACCTGCAGCAGCAGCAGGTGGTGGTGCTTTCGTCCCGCTATCTACTGCAGCAGCAGCAGCAGCAGCAGCAGCAGCAGGCGGACCTGCGAGGCGTGTGCTGCTGCAGCTATCAATTCTGAGAGAGTTTGATGTGTCTTGTGGGGGGCTACGGCCTGCTGTTTATTGCATGCAGCCTCCTGCAGCAGCAGCAGCAGCAGCAACAACAGCAGCAACAACAGCAGCAGCAGCAGCAACAACAGCAGCAGATAACCATAGGGAGAGACAGATTGTGAGAACAGATGCTACAGACACAGCTATGGCTTTAGACGCGGATGTAGATGCTGCAGCAGCAGCAACGGCAGCAACAGCAGCAGCAACAGCAGCAGCAACAGCAGCAGCAACAGCAGCAGCAGACTCTGATACCGTACAGAACGACGAGCAACAGCAGCAGCAGCAACAGCAGCAGCAGCAGCAGCAGCAGCAGCAGCAGTGTGAAGGCGCCACATTGCGTTTCTCCTTAGATATTATTAACTTCGAAGAACTGCATGTTAATGTATGGCCCCTACACTCGTTGATGGAGCTGCTGCAGCAGCAGCAGCAGCAGCAGCAGCAACAGCAGCAGCAGCAGCAGCAGCAGTATCTGTTGACAGCAGCAGATGTGTTTGCTCTACGTGTGCTGCAGCAGCAATGCTGCTGGCGTTGGTTGCAGCGATGGGGGGGAGAGAAGCTACAGCTGCAGCAATGGCTGGCAGCAGCAGCAGCAGCACTAAGTCTATTACAGCTGTTAACACTTGCATTCTATCTAACCCCAAAACGGTCTGCTGCTGCTGCTGCTGTTGCTGCAGCAACAGCAGCAGCAGCAGCTACTACTGCCCCACCTCCTCCTGCTGCTGCACTTGCTGCTGCTGCTGCTCCTGATGATTTGAAACTTATCTTCAACGAAACAACTATACCTCTCTCTCCGCAGCAGCAGCAGCAACAGCAGCAGCAGCAGCAGCAGCAACAACAGCAGCAGCAGCAGCAGCAGCAGCAGCAGCAGCAGGAGGAGGATATAGTGTTTGATGGGGGTGCTTGTCTACAGCTGATATATTCTGGATATCGTTGTGATATAAGTTTAT
>OY986946.1:977907-985407 GCA_963920595.1 Eimeria praecox | reverse complement strand
ATTCCTGGGCGTACCCATGAAAACCTTCTACAGCAGCAGCTGCCGCCGCAGCAGCAGATGCATATAGTAAATGCACAGCAGCAACAGCAATTGCTGCAGCAGCAGCAACTACAGCAGCAGCAACAACTGCAGCAGCAGCAACAACTGCAGCAGCAGCGAATGCAGATGCAAAACCCAGGGAACGCCTTCTACAATTAATCTAAGCAGCAACAACAACAGCTCAAGTGCTGCTGCTGCTGCTGTTGCTGCTGCTGTTGCTGCTGCAGCAGCAGCAGCAGCAACAGCAAACACGTTTAAAAATTATTTCTATCAAACATAAATTTGAATTGCAGCAAATAAAAAAATGTTATTATAAAAAGTGCGTCTGTTAGGCAAACGCTACTGCTGCTGTTGCTGCTGCTGCTGCTGTTGCTGCTACTGTTGCTGCTGCTGCTCAGGCTATAGGAACAGCAGCAACAGCAACAGCAGCAGCAACACCAGCAGCAGCAGCAGCACCTGTTGCTGCTGATAAACAGCACGCCAAGAGAAGGACAGCCGCAAGGAAGCAGCATAAGAACAGACAAACAGAAAACATTAGGGAATCTGTTGCTGCTGTAGCTGCTGCTGCTGCTGCTGCAGCAGCTGCTGCAGCAGCAGCTGCTGCTGCTGCAGCAGCAACCGCAGAATTGTAGACAAACACAAGTTGTTGTTATTGCTAGAGAGAAACACAAACAGGAGAGACATCAGGAAGACTACATCTTAACGCTGCTTCCGATAGATGCATATCTGCTGCTGCCGTTGCTGCTGCTGCTGTTGCTGCTGTTGCTGCTGCTGCTCTATGACTCTGCTGCAGTACGCATAGAGATAATATATCCATCAATCGTACATTCATCATATCTCTGCTGCTGTTGCTGCTGCTGCTGCTGCTGCTTTTCCTGCTGCTGTTGCTGCTGCTGCTGCTGCTGTTAACGAGCTGCTGCGCTGCTGCTGCTGCAGCCCAAGCATCCTTCGGCTCTGCTAGCAGCAGCAGCAACTCCGCCTGCTACACAGAAGACAGAAAAAATAATAAAAATATAAAAAGAAGAAGAAATAAATAAATATAACTACAAGAACAGACGTCAATATACACCTAAATATATCTAATATAATTAAATATATAACAACAATCTGTTTATATACTTAAACCCTAAACCCTAAACACGAACAAACAAACAAAGAAACAAAGAAACAAATAAATAAACAAAATAAATAAATAAGATAAATTAGATAAATGCAATATATAGATGAAAATATAAACTATAGATAGAAATATAAAATATAAATGAAGATATAAAATATATAAATATACAAATATATAAATATATAAATATATAAATATATAAATATATAAATATATAAATATATAAATATATAAATATATAAATATATAAATATATAAATATATAAATATATAAATATATAAATATATAAATATATAAATATATAAATATATAAATATATAAATATATAAATATAAATATTTACTCTAAGAGCGAAGTATAGCCTCCAATCTCGCACATTCAAAGTCTTCAACATCTCAGCAGCCACAGGAAACAAACACCCCTCACCAACCTCTGCAGCACAAACCCTAAACCCTAAACCCTAAACCCTAGAACCCTAAACCCTAAACCCTAGAGCCCTAAACCCTAGAAACCTAAAACCCTAAACCCTAGGGCGTGAAGCTGATGTCTGGAGAAAGCCTCGAGAGTTCGAAGACAGCCAAACCCAACCCTAAACCCTAAACCCTAAACCCTAAGAAAATAATCCCTAAACCCAAAAGCTTAGAACCCTAAGCCCTACCTCCTAAACCCTAAATCCTAAACTTTAAAACCCTCAACCCTACCCCCTAAACCCTACCCCCTAGACCTTAAACCCCTACCCCCTACCCCCTATCCCCTCCCCCCTAAACCCTCTAATCTCACCAATGAAATCAGATAAGTTGTGAGTTAGTCCCTGCAGAGTAGCAACTTCTAAATCTGTTTCTCCTGTAAAATCAGAAAATAACCGATCTTCTTCAAAACACCAACTAGCCGTCTCATAATCTCCCCATAAGGAATCAAAATCTGAATCTCCTGCTGCTCCTGCTGCTGCTGCTGCTGCTGCTGCTGCTGCTGCTGCTCCTGCTGCTGCTGCTGCTGCTGCTGATCGCGATGGTAGTGGTGGTGGTTGTGCTGCTGCTGCTGCTGCTGCTCTAGAGAAACCCCAAGAATATGAACCTAAGGCATAGTTTATACTGTATGGAGAAGCAGCAGAAGATGTTGCTCCTCCTGCTGCTGTTGCTGCTGCTTTTGCTGCTGTTGCTGCTGCTGTTGCTGCTGCAGTAGCAGCAGCAGCATTGTCGCTGCTGCCTTCGGTGTCGCCTTGAGAAGCTACGCAGTGGAGTCGGCGCCAATCAAATTTGCTGCTGCTTTGTCTCCTGATCTGCTGCTGTCTTCTCTTCTTGCTGCTGTCGCTGTTGCTGCTCCTGCTGCTGCTGCTGCTGTTGCTGCTGCTGCTGCACCTGTCACTGGCAACGGATGAAATATCTGTCCAGTCAGAGTCTGAGCTTGCAGACTCTCCAGCCGCCACCGAGGCGGCAGCAGCAACATCAACAGCAGCAGCAGCAGCAGCAGCAGCAGCAGTTGCTGCTGTCTCTGTCTTCATGAAAGGATTGCTGCGATGTGCTGAGGTGTCTGCAGACGAATTAGTCAACAATAAAATATCTTCGCGCTCTCTCCCCCCCCCTCCTATCCTCATTTGCTCCTCCAATTTCTTTACACAAAAAAGAACAAGTAGAAGATAGAATATAGATATTCTATATAGAGTTTACATATATATATATATATATATATATATATATATATATATATATATATATATATATATAATGCCCCTGAAGCAGTCCAAGCAACGGAGAGCTCACGTGCTGCTGCTGCTGCTGCTCAACTTAATAATAAGAGAAGGAAGCAAATATGAAGTTTCTTATACTTTGTCTGCAGCTGCTAGCGATGGTCAGATTTGTTTGTCTTCGCCTGGCCGGCGGGTAAGAGAAGCTAAGAGTTGAAGGCGAAGTTGAAGGAGGAAGTGTGAAGAAGATCAAAGCCAAATATACTGCAATAGTTTAGCTGCTGCTGCAGCAGCTGCTGCTGCAGCTGCTGCTGCTGCTGCTTTCAAATACAGCCGAAGGGCATTCACCCCACCTACAAGGAGCAGCAAATCTGCACGGGGATCAACAGATTGTTTATGCTGCTGTCATTTCCGACAAATATGAATCCTAAAGAAAAATAAATAATAAATTAACAACAAATATATCTAAAAATGAAGAAACAAAGAACCTCCTCCTTTACCTCTCAGTCGTCATATCTTTGCTGAATGCAGCAGCAGTCTTCTCAAAGCCCCGTATAAAGACAATGTCATATGGCTTTGTTTGGTGTATTCTTCGTAAATAAATTAGTTTTTTTCTCATTGTTATGGTTATTTTCATGCATTTCTGAAAAAGGAAGACGGTGTATTGCCTTAAATTCATGAGAAGCAAAGCAACAACTCCTTACACCAAGTGGCTCTTCATCACCGAAATACACAGAATATATTCTTCGCTTCCCTCTTCTATTTGTTTTATTTTTCCTTTTTCATTCGCATAATTAAATTATTGAATTTGTTATTTCACTTCTTCTACCTGGGCTAATAGACGAACACATCTGCTCGTTTGCCGTACCCTGCTTCTATTGGAAACCTCGAGAAAACACCAAGAGAAAAGGTGGAAAGCTGCAATTTTTGTTTTTTTAGAGTTATATAATATTATATTTTATCTATTTTAAGGGGAGATCGCTGAAAATTCTCATTATTTACGGCGATTATGTCTACATATTACCCTCCAGAGGCTGGGGGTATGCCGGCAGCTCCTCCACCCTCTTCGACTTCAAATCTGCCAATTGCTGGGAGGTGAACATACACCTGAAAATGTTGTCAAGTTTATTGAAATGATATTCTTCGTCATTATTCCTTTTTCGGGGAGTTTCGTGTGAAGAAATGTTAGTTTATTTTTGTGTTTCAGTGTTTATTTATGTTCTTTTACTCTTTTATTGCTATTTTCCCCAGCTTTCCCCAGCTTTCCACTCAATTTCTCTGATTTTCTGTCATCTTCTGCAGACTTGTACGAGGAAGTGATATACCCTCCTTCAACGGAAAACAGGTTTCTTTACTTGGGACTTTGCAGAATTTGCAAGGATCTACGGCTTCTGTTCGTTCAGTCGATGGTTTGTCTTTAGTCTTATTTTATAGCTTTAGATTCTACTTAAGAGGATTATAGTGCATATATATGTATACGTGTAGATACAGATGTAGATATGGATGTATAGATATAGATATATTGGTATAGATATAGATATACATATGTATATTATATATATATATATATATATATATATATATATATATATATGAACAGATGAACGTAGAAACACAAAATGAATGAGTGTATGAATTATTTACTTATCGAGTTAATTAATAATTTGTTAAATACCTATTTATTTATTTATTTATTTATTTTATTGTTGTTTCAGGGATAGATGTCTGCTGTACTCTGGCCTGTCCGCCAACGGCTGCCTTACAGAGCGTAGTAATTATTTGTGGAGAAGCTCAAGGAAATTCGCTTATAAATTGTTTTAGGGTTATTCCTTTAGGAGGCGACTTAGGTAAAATATAATTAATTTTGTGTTTTGTTTGTCTATTCTTCATATTATATTACATTGTTTATCCTTAACCTTCATAATTATCTAAGACAGATCTGTTGCTGCTGCTGTTGTTGCTGCTGCTGTTGCTGCGGCTGTTGTTGCTGCTGTTGTTGCTGCTGCTGTTGTTGCTGCCGCTGTTGCTGCAGCTGTTGTTGCTGCTGCTGTTGTTGCTGCTGCTGTTGTTGTTGCTGCTGGTGTTGCTATTGTTGCTGCTGCGGTTGTTCCTGCTACTGTTGTTGCTGCTGTTGTTGCTGCTGCTGTTGTTGCTGCCGCTGTTGCTGCAGCTGTTGTTGCTGCTGCTGTTGTTGCTGCTGCTGTTGTTGTTGCTGCTGGTGTTGCTATTGTTGCTGCTGCGGTTGTTCCTGCTACTGTTGTTGCTGCTGTTGTTGCTGCTGCTGTTGGTGCTGCTTCTGGTGTTACTGCTGCTACTGTTGCTGTTGCTGCTGTCTGTGCAGTGAAGTTAACTATTTGTTTCTTTATTGTTTGTTGATTGCTGCAGACAATGAGACGGCAGATAAGGTTTTTTCTTTTATGCATAATCCCGCACTTGCTGATTTGTACACTCCGGCGTCGATGCCGCCCCCTCAGTAAACTCCTCTTCAACACAATCCTTCCTTAGAACACAGCAGCAGCAGCAGCAGCAGCAGCAGCAGTTGTAGTAGTTATAGTAGTAGTAGTAGCTGCTGCTGCTGCTGCTGCTGCAAAAGCAGCAACATCCATAACAGCAACAGCAATTGCAGCAGCAGCAGCAGCAGCAGAAAAAATTATAGCTGTTTGAAAATTATGCAATTAGAAAAAGATGATGTTTAGCGCTGCTGCTGCTGCAGCAGCAGCAGCTGCTGCTGCTGCTGCTGTTTCTGCTGCTGCTGTTGTTTCTCTCTTGTCAATACAACGACAGTTCTTGTGCTGTCGTGTCAGTAAATGCATTTAACTTTTGCTTTTAATATTTCTCCTCTAAGCAACAAATAATATTAAGTGTATATAGATAGATAAATAGATATAGATGTAGATATAGATATAGATATAGATATAGATATAGATATAGATATAGATATAGATATAGATATAGATATATAGATATAGATATATAGATATATAGATATAGATATAGATATAGATATATAGATATATAGATACAGATATAGATATAGATATATAGATATAGATATAGATATAGATATATAGATATAGATATAGATATAGATATATAGATATAAATATAGATAGTTATATAGATATAGATATAGATATAGATATAGATGTATATATATATATATATATATTAATAGAAGGGCAGAAGCGAAGGAATGAAGTAGATTTAAAAATAAGAGAAGAGAGAAACAGCAGCAACAGAAACAGAAGCAGCAGCAGCAACTGTCTGTAGTCTTCTTTGTCTATCTATCCTTATACTATATATATAGTAATATTATATTTTATATTTTATATATTATAATATTTGTATGATATGTTTATATAGGAGATGTAGTATTACAGTATTAAAATATATATATATTGTGGTGTATATTATACATATTATAATATTTATATTGTATTTTATATTATATATATTATAATATTTATATAATATATATATTTTTATATATTATATAATATTATATAAGATAAGATAAGATAAGATAAGAGCTTTCTATCAAACAAACAACAGAAATGTCAGAGTCTGTCGTACTTTGTATGAACAATCGATAGAGAGAGATAGAGAAAGATAGAGAGAAGTTGTAATATATCTTCTCTTTATATAAATATAAAATTATATATTATTATTTTCATTTGTTTTTATATTTAATTAAATATAATTTTATTTCTTTAAAAATTACTATCTTGTACTTTTTTCAACTTTCGCCTCTCAGCTTTTGTGTCTAAGATATGAAGGAGAATAGTATATAATATTATATATATTTATATTTATATATATAATTATATATATTTATATTTATATAAATTAAATAATATAATATTTTATAATTAAATTTATTAAATTTTATTTATTTTATTGTTTCTACACTTCTCATCAACAGAAAGAAGATAACAAGAAGGCGTATAAGGAATGCTAGGGCCCCCCAGGTGTATGTATATGTATATATGTATTGAGAGGAGAAGATCAGGAGGTTTTTATATATTTATTTATATATTTTAAATTTAAATTATAATTAATTTAATTAATTTAATTATTTAAACCATTTAATTATATATTTATTGTTCTTCATCGATAAACAAACGTAGGATCAGCAATGCAGCATCAGTTGTCGACACTGTCGTGAGGAGGTTGGAGTCCTACCATATTTTATTTTATTTTTTATATTTTATATTATTTTATTTGTTTTTATATTTAAATTAATTAATTATAAATATATTCAAATTTAAACACAAACAACTCACCCCTCATCCCCTCGGTCTCATACAGCATCAAGTAGCTGATGCTGACAGCAACAGCAGCAGCAGCAGCAACAGCTGCTGCTGCTGCTGCTGTTGCTGCTCCTCCTGTTACAGCAGCAGCAGCAGCAACAGCAGCAGCAGCAACAGGGGGAGTACGCAGTCTATTCCCGTGTCTGTGTGGATCAACTATACTGCAGCAGCATCACCTGCTGCTGCTGCAGCAACAACATCACCTGCTGCAGCAGCAGCATCAACACCAACAGCAGCAGCAACAGCAACAGCAGCAGCAGCAGCAGCAGCAGGTATATCAGCTGCAGCAGCATAGAGGTTTAAAATATATAGCATTTCATGGTCGCAACAAGAAACCAAGGAAGGT
>OY986946.1:950407-957907 GCA_963920595.1 Eimeria praecox | reverse complement strand
CCTCTCAAAGAATGTAACTTCTTGTTAGCTGTGCTTTCTGCATGTCTTAAGAAGATAATAAGTTTAGTGTTTTTATATTTATTATTGTTTTTATTTGTATACCATGTATGTATTTTTTCTGCTATATCTTTTAAATATTTTCTCTGTTTACTTAAAGAAGAATAACAAAAAATATCCCCACAAACAAATGAATCCGAATTAAAAGAAGTACGAAGTGCTTCTAAATACTTTCGCTTCAGGCTTTTTCTGTTTTCTTCTTCCTCTCTAGCGTTCAATAAATTTATTTCTTCTTCTTCTTCTTCATCATCATCAGACCAATAAAAGTTTTTGAGTGGAAGATAACTAGCGGCTTCAGCAGCTGTACAGACACCTGAAGTCCTTAAAGGAAACAATGATTCTTTATTATCTTCATTAATACAAACAAATAATGTACATATCATCAAACTAACATATATAAACCGAGGCATTTGTCGAATTAACTTGTGGATATACTTAGGGGGTCTCTTAGAGAGAGAGATGCTGCAGAGCGTCATAATAAGTAAATATAATTTAAATTCGATAGAGATTGAACAGGTTTAGTAAATTAATAACAAAGAAAAACAGAAAAAGAGAAGAAAGTTATTTTGAACGCAATGTTTATATGCATTGGATGTAAATCGAAGAAGGCGTGAAAGCAGGTTATCTTGAAGCTCTTAGGACTCAAGGAGTTTGGGATATTAATAATATTCTAAATATTAAATATATTATATATTAATAACTGTCGTTTGAAATTACAAAGAAAGATAAAAGCAACAAACAAACAGAAGATGACAGACAGGCAACAAAAACATTACTGAGTCTAGCACCAATGGTCTTGAGGCGGAATTAGGGGTATTACGTCTTCTTCTGCGGCGTTTTCTTTTGTAGTATTTTTATTTAATTTAGAAATGTATGTAAATTATAATTAAAAATAATAATTAAAAAACTAATTATCATAAAGAAAGACAAAGAAGAAGTTTATATCTGTGAGGCATCATGCCGCCATACTTGTATGTATGATAATGCGATGATGATCGATCATGAGTCACCACCAACTTAGGATATGATTTTCTGGTAGACTTTGATTTTGAAATATTTTTAATTTTGAAATATTTATTAAGATATTTGTTATTTTTTTCAACAATATATTTAATAATATATTAGAAATACTATCACTTACGGTATTTACCGCCTGAATTTCCCCAAATTCTAAGGCAACCACCGATATACATTACTAATCATTCTTGTAGACACGCCCCCAATTGTTTGTTTGCTCTTCAAAAATATTCTGATAAATGAAAGTATCAATTTTAAATTGTATGGAGTATTTTGTCTACAAATTTTTGTTGACTCTCTTAGACAGCACACGTAACAGTGTCTGATGAGGCGAATATGAAGCATAAGCAACAGGTTTTTCTGTCTCACGAATGATGTCAAGCATGATATGCAAGGAGTATAAATATGCTGCCTTATAAGGAAGATTCACAGGCTATTCTGTCTGCAACCAAAGCCTTCGATCTTAACCGAGCACCACCATGGGCTGTAATAGAGTCAAAAAAACATGAAGAAAGAGTTGTACAAGAACCCTAGGTACAACTGTACCAGAATATGGGCTGATGGGGATAGGGGCAAGTCTCTCATGTGCTTCAGCGCGTCTTGCTGCAGCGAGTGCTGCAGGGCGCTCCACATGCACGCACAACAAGTGCTCTTTTGCTGCATATGCTAGCGTGGTAGACTATAGTGTAGACTGCTTTGAACACTTAATCGATCCTTCATAGTGAGCCTGTGAGCAGGTAGAGAAACGAATGCCAAAACCACCTGTAGCTTGCCAGATCTGCCCTCCCCTTGCCCTCAAGCGGCAGACGTTCTCGCATGCCTGGTTATGCATGAGAAACAACAGAAAGAAGAAGGAAAAATAACAAGGGAGAGGCCAGATCGGGATTCTGGAAGATGCCGCTGCACTACGCAACTGCCGCTGCTGCCCCATCGCTCGCGACAGCGCGATCACCCAGTGGAGAGGCCACTGCTCAAGCAGGACACTGCTGTATATTCGAGCGTTGGAAGCTGTTTTCACTGCAGGCATTTACAACGCTACAAATATGAGGCTGCGGCCATAGAGCAGGTTCCTGAAAAGCATGGAGCGGGAGGGGGGGGGAGTCATCAACCCGCAAAGGATGGGGGGAAATCCTCAAACATGAAAAAATTAATGGTGCTTTTGGCAGCTGAACGCTGGTAGCCATAAGTACATTAGTAGGCTGTAACATGCAGTTCACGAATGAATGAATACCAAATCGTAATAGTACATAGATGTGCAGATAATGGCGTAGTTTAGCTCTAATCGTCGGCAACACATGCAATGGTCACATAACGATAAATTAAAATGCGCATTTGAGCTGCGGTGCACATAAACACATCTGGAAACCCTGCCCCTGCATGGTGGACTTCCATTAGTGTCTTGAGGAATGAATGCACTCAAAAATGTCCTCAGAAACCCACTTTGGTTGCTGTTCATAGTTCGATTTACTGTAACCTGCACGTTTGTTCTTCCCTTTGCTAGCCGGTACACGTGTCTCGAAGACCTCAGGCTCTACCTGTTGTTTCCTCGCGCTGCGATGTTGGTGCAGTTTTGCGGTGAGAGTTCGTGGGAGGTGTTCGGTGATTCCCTGAAACAATTGAGGAAACCAACACTGGTAGTACAGTGGCACCTCCACGTTGACGGTATGCCCACTATGTACAGCGTATCAACCCCAGAAAGCACAGAAAAGGGCACTACCCAACCCATGGCGAATTTGGGATGAGCGCCCTCGTTTACGCTTCGGAAACATACAAATCTTCCACAGTCAAATCCTCTTGACTGAAATTTGCTGCTAGATTCCGTTTCCGATGGCTTTTTGCCTGGCATTCATGTGCTCTCGTCTTACATTCCTGCGGTAGTGGAAGCTGTGCATGGGAGTCAACGGGCGGTTATACAGGGCTGGCGCCCGACAGAGAACCCTAATGCCAGCTCAGCCAATACCGTTTCAGTGTACGTCAATGTTCCCGGAGAGCAACAGGCCAAAGAATGCAGCGCTATGCTCGAAACCCATTCTGCACAAAGAAGGGACTCACGCCGCTTCGATGGATTCTGCTAGATACAAAGTTGCAATAACCCCAAAATCGTGCGGTTGGAGTATTCTGTAGTGCACAGGCACTACAATGGATCTCTGGTGTTTCCTCCAGAGGCCTGATATCATGAAAAGGAATGAACACTTAAGAAGAGTTCCGAGATTAGGACACTTTAGATAGCAAGGCAGCTTAGTAGGATCAGAGTGCCCGCCAGCCAGCACCAGCTTGGGGCAAGGTGTGAGGCGGTTGCTGTGACTCTGGTCCGGGCCCCCAGCGAGGGTCGATCACCAGTTCTATTATTCTGGCTTTTCCTTGGGGAACAATAATAGGAACTCGATCAGATATTTGGTTGTTAACGGTGTTTATTAATGGTTTCAGCAAGAATCATAGGTTTAAGAGCGAGATTGTAGGGTGCGCACCTACTCTGTCTAGCCTAGGGATCTATCGTAGTAACAGTGTTGGCCAACTGTTCACTACATTCAGCCTGAGGTTCTGCCTCTGGGTATTTCGCTCTGGACTTTTATGGATACTGAGCCGCTTCGTGAATTCATGCCAGATTGCCTTAACGCCCTTCGGGCCCCTGCAATAATGGTACTTTTCGGATAAATATGGAGCGTTAAGATATGGTCAACGAACAGTTAGGCGGCCCCTGCTGTAATTGGCATCAACCCAGGGATGAAATGGGGTGATTTGCTGAGTCCCTGAAGACCGACGTAGATGCAATTGCCGCCTCTAACTGCTGGTAAATCTATTATGAAATCCATCGAAATCTTCGTCGACATTCGCTTTGGGATTGTAGGTTCCTACAAAATACCTGGCTTGATTGTGTTCCACCGTTTTTAAAGTGGACATTCCAGGTGGAGGCGGGAGCAAACTAGGCAACCAAAAGGATCCTAGCAACTCGCTTCATCGTTGTGTTAACACGTCCAGGGCCAGTGTGAAAAGCAGCTGGAACGTATAATCGGTGGAGCGCACGCTTCTTTTGGTATCACAAGGCATCGTTGCCTACGCTCTAGAGGTTAACCCGGCGTCCGTCTTGCTTCTTTGCGAGCAGTGCACCAGCATTAATATCAAAGAAGTAAGAAGCAATTTAGAGTGAAAACAGGAATCGTTGAAGGTAGTTGCATTTGCACAACAAAGAGCCTGGCAGGTTGAGCTTCGGGAAAGTGCGTCAATGACTATGGCGCCCTGGTCTCGTCCTGCACGATCATCCTGCCGGAAGCCATGTCCTCTGGGCTTGCCAACCCGAATCGCAAGTGGCAATTCCACAGTGGGCTTGGGGAGTGAGCCTTTTTCCCTGGGCAAATTCCTTTTGCCTTTTTATTAGTGTTTCTTTTAAACGTCTAAAGTTGTAGTGCTCGGCTCAACAGTGGCAGCCATGCGAGAGGCTGGCACCGCCTCTGAGCATTCGGGGTTGAACGTAACTTTACAGTTACTTTTCACCGGTGGGCTAAACTCACAAATCAGCATGAAATCTGAGGTTATTTACCTCATATAACCCTTAAAGGAGCTTGATTAGAGGCCGATGCAGGTGTGTAGCCGCTCTGGGAGCCTTACAGTATGAAGGAGAACATATTTTGCGTGCTTGATGCAGGTGTTATCCGCAGCAGAACCAATAAACACACCAAGAAAAGCAAATATAGTAGGTGGGGTATCAGGTAGACGCGGTGCAGATGATGCTGTTCTCTTGCAGACCACAAGGGAACGCATGACCATTGTGAGCAAGCCATCTAGCTATTCCACCCTACCACTCGTATTCTCTTTGCCTACCACGAGCAGAACTTGTTGCAGCATTGGCTGTTGTTGCAGCGTCGCCTTGCTAACGCTGGTGCTGTTTCCCTTATGTTGAATTGATACCAACGGGCTGCCTACCTTGCAAACAGCAGCAGTGCTTTGCAGTTGTCTCGCTCCTCGACCATGACAAACCACAACAGTCCCGAGCAGCGGCCGCTCTGATGCGTGTACGATCTTTCCGAAGCTTCACCTCGCCAAACCACCCAATCATTCGATGAAAGCAAGCGAACAGCCAGGGCACGCGGGCACGCTCAGCAGGCATGCGAAGAAGAGATGCATGGAAATTGACGTGCATGCAGCACAAAGAACAGATGCATGCATACGCTTGACGACTTCATTAGCGCGTGGGTGCATGCACTGTAGTGTACGAACTCCACAGGCTCGTTTTACAAATTACAGCAGAATGTGATGATACAGTAATGGAAGCATCAGCAAATGCAAAAACGACAGTGATAAGGGCAATATCATTAGGTGGTAATGGCACTGCTGTGATGCTAGAGACCACAGGAAACCAGCGTAAACTCCGACAACTAAGCACTCTCAGGGATTCTAACCAGAGCGTGGCATTCGTCTATGCTGTCGTTGATGGTTTGCGCACCCTGTGGATGAACCTGTTACGCCTGAACATACCCTCTGGACCTGCTGAACGTTGCCAATCTTGCTGTGTCCATAGGCATATGCATTTCTGCTTGTTTGTTGCGTTGAGGTAAAAGCTATCCGTTTGCTTTGTCACTGTGGTGTAACGCGTAGAGCAATGGGGCAGCTTTTATCTCATGGGAGCATGCATCCACAAACGCAGCCATGCTATATACTTTATGCAGTCATTCCAAAGCCCCAACAAGCATCGTAGATTCATGGGTTTTGCCGATGAGCAAAAGCTAAATACCCCACACCTGCATCTTCACTGCATTTGTTCAAGGTCTCGAAAGGTCTTTGCTTAGTGTTACGGCATGGCAAGCATGAGCGCTAGTTATTTTTTTCTGCATGGCATTCTTCTGTTCTCCAAAACCCTCACAGCTCTTCTTCCTCCGACAAGCACTTGATCATTCTGTGGTAGTTCTGGTAGACAACCAGGTTGCATGCGCCTGAGATGGAGCCGACGTAGTTACTAAGAGTCGTTCACGTGTGCAGGAAGCGCCGCCTTAGGCCTAAAATGTAGATACCCTGCTATGCCCTGTCTGCAAGGCCGTCAGAGACAAGCTCGTTTGTCGAAACAATCTCCAATGCACCTCTGGCCCACTTTCAAGTGTCCACGCCGCCCCAGAGGTAACTCGGCAGAACTGGCTGTCCTCTTAGCGGTGGAAACAAAACGCAAACGCAAACGCAAACCAGAAGTAAATCTCATAACCAATGCATGCATACCATACAATGCATGCATACAAATGCATGAATGCATGCAGACTAAGAAAGCATACCCACATGCAACAGCTAGATGTGTTTAAACGCACGCACTAAGGAGAAAACAGGCTTGCGTCCAGCCATTTGAAGGACAATAGCAAGCAAGCAACCAGTGCATGCTCAGCAGACACCTCTACTTGCGAAGAGAAGATGCAATGCAGATTTGCACGTGCTTGAAACAAAGAACAAACGCCTGCATACCGTGACGATTCCAATGGCGTAAGTATGCATGCAGTATAGTGCGCAAACTCCACAGACTTGGTTTGCAATTTAGAACACAGAATGATAATATATATAGTAGCAGGGGCATCAGCACATGCAGCAACAACAGTAGTAGAGGCAACGGCACAAGATGGTGTCCGCATTGTCGTGATGGTAGAGACAACAGAAAGCCAGCGTAACGCCTCACCAACAAAACCTCTCAGGGATCCTAAGCAGAACATGGTGTTCTTCTATGCTTTCGATAATGCGTTGCGCACGCCATGGGTGGACAATCTCTTTCGCTTAAACATGCCCTTTGCATCATGCCATTTGTTTTCGCCGATGCGTTAAGGTTAAAACAACTCGCTTGTTTTCCCGCTGTGTTGTAACGCGTAGAACAATCTGGCAACTTTTACCTCAAGTCAGCGTGCACCCACAGACGCAGCAATGCTGTATTGCACTTTGTGCAAGGTTTCCAAACGCCTCTGTATTGTTAACGGCATGATTGAATGAGCAAGGGCTATTTTGTTCTGCATGGGATCCTTCTGTCCTCCAAATTTCTCATTTTCTTTCTACATGTGGCAATCAATCCGCCCCCTTGTGGTAGTTCTAGTTCAACAACAGGTCGAATGTGTCATAGCTGGAGAAGCATTGGATACTAGAAGCCCTTCACGCGTTCCAGAAGCACCTCGGTAGACAGTGCCATGCAGCACACGACACATATTAAGGGGGAAGGTGGAATGTATGCTCCACGTCAGGCAAGAAAAGCCACAGGTATGCAGTGCAAGCTGTCTGTATCTGCTGGCTTCCTAGAAATCAGGGAAAGGAAGGAGGGAAGACACATGCAAGCGGCAAATGAAGCAGTGACTAAGGCTGCTTACCAGCGTAGGCTTTGCGGTATACAGACTGCTTGATTCTTATGCAAGTTTGAAGTTTGTTTGGCTGCGGGCGCTTAAGCTTTTTGCGTAGCGAGCTTGCGTTTTG
>OY986946.1:935407-945407 GCA_963920595.1 Eimeria praecox | reverse complement strand
GTTCGCTATCGGTCTCACGCCAATATTTAGCTTTATGTGAAACTTATCACACATTTTGCGCTCAAATCCCAATGAACGCGACTCAATAAAAGCGCACCGTACGTGGGAGCATCGAGCAGGACAAAGGACGGGACTGTCACCCTCTCTGAAGTTCTGTTCCAAGAAACTTAGACCTGCCCTCCCACTGGCAACGCCTCTAGAGGCTACAATTCGTGAGGCCAAATAAGGGACTCACGATTTTCACTTTGAGCTCTTCCCGCTTCACTCGCCGTTACTAGGGGAATCATTGTTATTTTCTTTTCCTCCGCTTAGTAATATGCTTAAATTCAGCGGGTAACCTCGACTGATTTCAGGTCTAGATATATAATATACCTTATATTTTGAAATATATCCCACACCAAGCATAATTGACAATGAATTATTATATCCCCCCACATGCATAAATAGGCTTTCAATAGTAGTATACAACAACAGTCATATACCACCATCGGCATACACACCCAATATATATGCATGCTAGAATCGTTCATTATTGATGAGATACATATCAGCAGCATAATAATAAACCACCGTATCTCTTTCATGAACGAAAGGATAACACCATATCAATCTTTGCTTGTCAGCACACATACATAATAATATGTACTTGTGGTGAGTCCAAAACAAATCTTCACACGACGCAATTATATAAAAACTGCGACGTGCAAATGATACCAACCACACATTAAACGCGCACAGTATCATAAACTGTGCCCTGCCAATGGTGGTAAGTATACTTATAGGAGAGATCAAAAGACACTGAAACAGACGTGCTGCCGAGAAATCCCGGCAGCGCCATATGCGTTCAGAAATCTGATGGTTCACTAAAATCTGCAATTCACAATGCGTATCGCATTTCGCTGCGTCCTTCATCGATGCGTGAGCCAAGACATCCATTGCTGAAAGTTTTTTTAAGCCAAATGCTTTTTTTCAATAAATAGCGCAAAATTAAGCAAATGGTGGGATCGATTGAGGACACACATGCATACACACACACACTTGCATGCATGCATCCATGCATGCAAGCATACACGCATGCATGCATGGGGCTGCATGCATACTTGCATGCATGCATGCATGCAGCCCCAACCAGCCCCACCCCCCGCATGCGCTAACACCTCCCCTTGCATGCGACAGATCTTCCATCGTTAAAATCCATCTTTCATACAAAGAGAAGTTCATTCATTTCTTTTTTAATAACAAAAGAACGTTGTGGAGGGAAAGCAAAGCGATTCAAGGATTGGTTTACGTTGGTTTGTCGGCGCTCCCCCCTAGCAGACTCCAACATCGCAAAACGCTTTCAAAAAGCCATTCCGATGATGAAATCGCTTGGAGACGCAATGTGTGAATGATCCTTCCGCAGGTTCACCTACGGAAACCGTGTTACGACTTTTGCATCCTTTAGAGGGCTCTATTTACGCAACTTCCCGGCCATCCCCAAAGTGGGGCTGGCCAGTCCGATGAATTCACAGGACCCTCCGATCGGTTGCAGCGACGGGCGGTGTGTACAAGGGGCGGGGACGTAGTCGGCGCAAGCTGCTGACTTGCGCCTACTAGGCATTCCTCGTTGAAGACTAATAATTGCAATAATCTATCCCCATCACGATGCACCCTCACAAGATTACCCAGCCCCATCGGGCAAGGTAAAAACTCGTTGCATGCATCAGTGTAGCGCGCGTGCAGCCCAGAACATCTAAGGGCATCACAGACCTGTTATTGCCTCGAACTTCCTTGCGTTAGACACGCAAAGTCCCTCTAAGAAGTGATACAGTAACCGAAGTTACTGACCCTATTTAGCAGGCCAAGGTCTCGTTCGTTATCGAAATTAACCAGACAGATCACTCCACCAACTAAGAACGGCCATGCACCACCACCCATAGAATCAAGAAAGAGCTATCAATCTGTCAATCCTTCCCATGTCTGGACCTGGTGAGTTTCCCCGTGTTGAGTCAAATTAAGCCGCAGGCTCCACGCCTGGTGGTGCCCCTCCGTCAATTCCTTTAAGTTTCAGCCTTGCGACCATACTCCCCCCAGAACCCAGAGACTTTGATTTCTCATGAGGTGCAGGAGAAGCCAAGGTAGGCATTTCCCTATCTCTAGTCGGCATAGTTTATGGTAGAGATTACGACGGTATCTAATCGTCTTCAAACCCCCTACTGTCGTTCTTGATTAATGAAAACATCCTTGGCAAATGCTTTCGCAGTAGTTCGTCTTTAACAAATCTAAGAATTTCACCTCTGACAGTTAAATACGAATGCCCCCAACTGTCCCTATTAATCATTACCTTGGTCCTAGAAACCAACAAAATAGAACCGAGGTCCTATCTTATTATTCCATGCTGCAGTATTCAGGGCGACAAGCCTGCTTGAAACACTCTATTTTTCTCAAAGTAAAAGTTCCAGAACACCTACCAACGCAATAAAGCGCCAGAGGCTACCAGAAATATGCCGAGGGCAAACCACGCGCACACCCATACGGGCAGCGCAGGCTGACCACGACAGAAATCCAACTACGAGCTTTTTAACTGCAACAACTCTAATATACACTATTGGAGCTGGAATTACCGCGGCTGCTGGCACCAGACTTGCCCTCCAATTGTTACTCTGGAAGGGTTTTACATTCCCATCATTCCAATTACAAAGCATAAAATGCCCTGTATTGTTATTTCTCGTCACTACCTCGAAACTGTTTTCATTGGGTAATTTGCGCGCCTGCTGCCTTCCTTAGATGTGGTAGCCGTTTCTCAGGCTCCCTCTCCGGAATCGAACCCTAATTCCCCGTTACCCGTCACTGCCACGGTAGGCCAATACCCTACCGTCGAAAGCTGATAGGTCAGAAACTTGAATGATCCATCGCGGGCCCGAAAGCCAACTGCGATCCGTTCGGTTACTATGAATCACCATGACTCCACAAAAGTGGGTTGGTTTTGTATCTAATAAACACAGCCCCTCCAGAGAAGGTGGCTTTTGCGCATGTATTAGCCATAGAATTACCATGGTTATCCATGTAAAAAAGACCATCAAATAAACTATAACTGTTTTAATGAGCCATTCGCAGTTTCACCGTATAAAAGCTTATACTTAGACATGCATGGCTTAATCTTTGAGACAAGCATATGACTACTGGCAGGATCAACCAGGTTGCTATCGTTGTTTCCGCTCGAACGCCATCTTTACTCACCATTCTCGAAGGCTATATAAACTGCCTGGTTCATTTGCCATCAAGCCCAGCAGCCCCATCCCACATTATCTGCATGCGTGATAAGGCAATCTACTTGGCGGCAAAACGAAATACAGCATATTCACCTTCTTGAACAAAGGCAAGCAAAATATAGGTTCACAAGCAGAACAAATATTTACCACCTCATTGTCCTATTTAACGCTCAAAGACAGAAGAAAGGAGAAGCAAACGAAACAAACCATTCTGGTTTCATACGTGCGCTCTCCCTCTCCTCCTTAAAGCGATTATGACAAATTGATGGATTTTGGGACGCCTTGCCTCTGTATCCTCCGAGTAAACGTGCAGGTGAAAACCCCACAAATGCTCGAAAACGAAAACAGAGTCATGATATCCCAAACACATTCAACAGCACCCTCACCGCTACGAGAGCTATACCACAGTTCGTCTTAATACCATCGAACTCTGTTGGATTTACCACCCATCGCCAAGGCGCCGTGGCTATAAAACCACACAAACACGCCGGCAATCTGGTAGAGCAATCAACACAAGTCCTAAGGCAACGAACTGTGTCCTACGAGCGCCCCACAACTAGCCTCTTGGATGTGCCATTCCTGCGTATTTCAAAAAAACGACAGAAATTACCAGCACCTCCTCAAGACCGTTCGTAGCGCTCTAACTTCAATTTCTCAAATATTCTGCATAACACACCAATACAACACCCAACAATTATGCCACCAAACAGCAGCTGCTTTGGGGGATCCACTTCCAGACGCTTAACGCATCCGTCCAGAAACTCCCCAACTCATATTATATTCCTTTCACACAAGCCTTGCAACGTGCGAGCCTCCCTGGCGCACAGGTGAAGCATCCACGTTAACAAGGCCTCCTGTCCTCCAACAGCGAAACCAAATAGGTTCGCGGACGTCGTAGCGCAGACAGCAGCAGCAATGCAAAAAGCTTGAAGCAACACATGAGGCACCAGCAATTTGCCTCCAGCATCGTTCAAGCTTCGCGCCCGATTTTGGCCACTCAGCAACAGGCTACCGAGTTATGTTATGGCAACAAACTGCCATAAGCACATCTCTTCAAACCTTTGCTTCCGCCTCCAAAGCGGGCCACCACTACTTTACACGCAACACGACCAACCGCTCCTCCATCGCAGCTTTCGCATGAACTGCCATCCGGTGGAAGTTGGCGCCTCACACAACCAACGAACGACCAACACCACAGCCTCCCACCTCTCATCTCAATGTGCCAAGAGCCCGTGCGCAGCAGCTCACCTGCTTTCTTGTAGTACCCAGCCCAAGGTGCCACATTGGCTCCCGACAAAACATTTTATAAAGACGCCCGATGCTCCCTTGGTGCATCCTTAATCCAGTGCTACTGAAATTTTCTTTTCTGCCGTGCCGGAGTATCATGCTTTGCAAGTCGCCGCCGAAACCCCCTCTGCCAAGCAGGGCCACTAATTACTTTAAGGTGGGCTACCTTCAAGTAATCGGTGCTCAACAAATCGGTGGCTCAGAGGTCCACACTGGTCTAAACGTTGACGGAATATTGAGGTCAAAACAAAACTTCCAAGGTGGTAAAGCGCAACACAAACACAGTCTCTTAGATACATCGAAGCCGGCCAAGCTAAACCATTAAGATGGCTTCACTTGGAACGGAAGGAGAGAAACTTGCCAAGCTCCTACCCAGATTGCTGGCATAACAATGGAAACTTCAGCGGAATTTAATTTCAAAGTTAGCAAAGGATATTGATATGTAACAAAGGGTTTGCTGGCAGTCCCAGGTCATTGCTGCAGCAATCCTTGCCCACGTTTCACCAAAATCAGTTTGGGTAGATGATGATCAATTATTTCCTCCGACTGATGCTGCTCAGCTACTCATATTGGAACAAAACCAACTACCAGCATATGTTCACCGCCGCTGTAGGCTTGTGATTCTTCCTCCCTGTGTCCTATCTTCTCTGTATTCCCTTGTCTTAGTACAGAGAATTTGGTTTACGGCTGCTTGCCTGGATGGACATTCGAAGAATGTGAAGGGGCCCACGACAAGATGAAAATCCCGCTTTGAGCCTTATAAAAAAATAAAGTTACATGGAACAAACAATGTAAGGTTACTGCTACTCAGGAAGGGGACCTTGCCTTTCAGGGCATTCCCGCGACACAGATTCTACACAAAACAACTTCTTAGCACAAGTTCGAGCTCAGGCGTTTTGTAGATATCTTTGTTGCTCTTAAGTCGGTACAGACAGCTTCCATCTCCGGAAGCCTACAAAGCCGTTGCATATGGTGTTGGCGTACATGCCTTTCACAGGGAGCAAGGGGGGTGTAGGCGTATGGCATACAAAATGATGGGCCTGTGCAGCTTGCAGCATATCAAGATACTTGATGATACCGTGCTCCTGTCGTAATTGGGGAACTTTTCTGCCGGTGCTGGTGCTGCCGCTGCTGTTGCTATAGCCAATAAAGCAGATATTGTTGTGTCTTCTGATACTGCGGCTACTATGTTTGTTACTTTTGATGCTATAGAAGATTCTCTTGCTCCTGGTCAACCTGCGGAAGCTGCTTAACCGGCTACAACTGCTGCTCTTGGTTATTTGTGGAATTTGAAATTGTGTGGACCTCATTGCTGCATGCACGGACAAAGAAGGGGCGGCCTGCTGCTTTTTCTGTTGTTTCCTTGTGGGTTTGTTTTGTGTGTTGTGTGTGCATTTCTGACATTTTTTGTCATTTTCTTTCACTCGGTTCCTTGTCTTATTGCTTGCCTACTTCCCGTGCTTTTATCTCACAGGCACGTCGTGCTGTCTACATCACAGCGGCGGTCCTCCTTAATAGGCATGCCCGTTGGCTCCCTGGATGGCTTGCAGCAGCATGCTGCGGCTGCTGCTGGTGCTGCAGATTTAGCATTAGTTGCTGCTGCTGCTGCTACGACAGCAGCGGCACCACCAACCTGCATCAGGTCAACAGCAAGGTGCCCATGATGGCTTTGGGCGAGACGTACAGTGGAAAATTCAGCTGAGTAGCCCCAGGAAACAAAACGCCAGATGGATCGCAACGCAGCATTGAGATGTTAGTTCAAACGCCATACAAAATCGGCGCTAGAGCAATAGAATCGGTAGCCCTTGAAGCGTAGAAGCGCATGTTTTGGTGCTTGTGCAGTCATCATTCTTGTGTGCCAGCCCTTATTAGCTTTTAAATGCTGATAAGAAGAAACACGAAAGTGCAGCGGCAGTAGCAGCTGCAGAAGACCCAAAGCTGCCGTCACCGTACTATGGCTCTGCAGGCCATGTGCAGCACACGAAGTAGGAGAACATGCTACAGCCCGCCCTGGGTGCGGAGGATGGTGTTTTGTCTCCTGGTGCTACTGTGGGTTTCGGCTAATGCAGTAAAGCGAAGATATATGGCATCATGAGGGTCACCTAGCTGCGGCGCACAGCGGGTGCAAGCGCACCACCATCGAAAACAAAATAAGAGTATCATCATCATCAGCAGGTTCACCTTATGAGCCGTTGCCTGGGGCACTGCACAAGCATCCCTCCACCCACCCCCGCGTAGGGAGAGGAGAACCTCCAGAGATTTTAATACACACGCAGCAGGGCTCAGGTCCCTCATGATGCAACTGCAACAGCGGTAAGGGTAGCAGCAACGGCAGCAGCAACAAGGTGCCTTCTCGTCAGAAGCCATGTGAATAAGCAGCAACAGCAACAACAGCAACAGGATGCGCAGGCGTCTGCAGCGGGCCCTGTTGAGTTGTCAGTAGCACCCACAGCAGCAACAAGAGCAGTAGCAACACCAGCAGCCAGAACAGCAGCACTCAGGCAGCCAGAACAGCAGCACTCAGAGTCTAAGATCCCTTACGGTGCACTTCCCGGAGGCTCCACTACATCGCAGGCCCTAGCGGCCCTCATCCATTCACCTGTAATGCCCCCCCAGGAGCGCATGGGGCTTTGCTGCTCATGTTGTTGTTGCCGCTGCTGTTGAATATCTGCTCAGGCGAACGATAGTGAAGACACCAAAATCAGCTTGATGCCCTGAAGCAGATGAAACACCCACAAAATCAGTAATGAGCACAGCATCAGCAGGAAATACGCCTTCCCTAGCAACATCAACAGCAACATATTCTCGGACAGCTACGTCACACTGCGACTTTTCCAGGCTTTCTGGCTTTCCCCTGCGGCCGTCTGTTGCTACGTTCCTCTCTGTCATTCCTCTAAGTACGCTTTCCTGCTACTGCTGGTAATTTTGCTGTTGTTGCAGTGGCTCAAATGGCGGTTTTGGCTCGTGCTTTGCTGTGGCTTTTTTTTTGCGCCGCAAGCTCAGATGCACTTCCACATTTTCTATGCATTACATTGCCATTGCGGTATCATGCCTTCTGCCCCATATTTTTGTTTTGCTTTGCTACTGCTGCCACGACGACTCTGACTACTGCTCTTGATGCTGCCCCCCTTTTCTGCTGCTGCAGACGCTTTCGGTTGGTGGCCATAAGGAACGAAGCGTATGACGGCATGTGATTCGCTTTTACACCTTCACTCTTTCTCCTATCACCAGCAGCCGTCACGTTTTTCTTGTGCAGCAACATAAGCAGCAGCAGTCAAAGCAACAATAACCTTGTACCAGTGACGAACTCCATGCAGGCACTGCTGCTGCAGGGAAGGAAAGCCCCGTTGACTTGCTTCAGTGCCTCTTGAGGTCATGCCCCCTTTGCAGCTTCCTGGCCTTTTACCTAGCTGAGTACCGCTCCTGCTGCAAACCCTCTTGCTGCAGACCCTGCTGCAGTGTAGATGGGGCTGCTATTACTACAGATGCGCGTCAACGTGGCCTGCAGGACAAACAGGGGAACCAGAAACCTTGAGTCCTCCTGTCCTTGTATTGCTTTGGTTGGCCTTGGGCGTGTTGGTTCAAACGCCTTGGCACCGGCCCTTCTCAGCTGTAGCAGCAGCATCTACAGGTGAGCTGCCTGCTTTTTTACCAACAGCAGCAGCAAGGGCAGCAGCTGCTGCTGCAACGGCAAGGTGGAGACGGATTTGTGGAATCAAATGGGAAGACAGGCCCCCTTCTGTTTGTTTGACCTCAGCTGCGTCATCCAGCTGTGGCGCGAATGGGCTGCCTGATGCAACTAGTGTCGCTGCAGTTGCTGCTGCGAAAGCCAGCGCTTTTCCCTTTCTAACATCGCCTGTCTCGGCAAAACTCGTTTCTCTGACGGCTGCTGCGTACAGCCTTGCTGCCAATGGCAATGGCACCTTTAGGGGAGTCTTCAAACAGCACCGCGCTGCTGCTGCCGTTGCTAGCACCAGCGCAGCTGCTGGCAATGTGTGCTACACCACTTGCCACGGGTGCTCGTTGCCCGCCGGGTTTGTGCGCACTTATGCAGGTTCACAGTCTGTGTTTGTGTGTGTGTGCATGTGCGTGTGTGTGTGCGTGTGTGTGTGTGTGTGTGTGTGTGTGTGTGTGTGTGTGTGTGTGTGTGTGTGTGTGTGTGTGTGTGTGTGTGTGTGTGCCCGGGTGCGGTTGCATCTCTCGCCTCATGTTGCTACTGATCGTTTCTTCGTATCAGTGCTGCAAGTGCAGGTAAGTAGAGGACAGAAATCGCTGAGAGCTGAGGGAAGCGAGAGGAACAAACAGACAGAGACAAGCAGAAACAAAGAGAGACAGCAGTAGCTAGAGACAGAGGCAAGCCGAAACAAAGAGAGACAGCAGTACCTAGAGACAGAGACACACAGCCTTAGCCTGCGTTGCAGAGGCCCAGTTGAAGAGCCACGCCTTCATCAGCGCGTTATCTGTTCTTGTGTTTGGATGGAAGAGACAGGGAGACGGATACAGGCTGATTCAGCATGAAAAGATAAGGTGTAGGCTCAGCAACAGACAACAGAGGCATGTAGCGTAGCAGCGGCAGCAGGCAGTAACGCTGCAGCATTAGCATCATTGCGGCTACCAGCCGCACGTATGCATGCGAGGCTTCCGCCTTGAAGACCAAGACGGCAGCGAGTGAAGGCGCAGTAGCAGCAGCAGCAGCAGCTGCTGCTGCTGCTGAAGCAGGAGAAGAAGGCCTCTACTTGTAAGGCTCTACTGTTCCCAAGGAGTGGGAAGGGCCTGCATTACAGGAGCCCCCCTTGCAGGTGCTGAAGTGTTCAGAACAGAGGCTGCATAAAGAGCCGCTCCCCAACTCCAGTTCGGCTGTCCCTACGATCAAGACGTGGTGAGCCCACTTTGCAACCCGCAGGTCGCGGGTTCGATTCCCAGTGTTGATAATACTGATTTTTCTAACCTGCTACCCTTAGGTCCCAGGTTCGATTCCCCTTGGTACTAATGTTGAATTACTCGACGAAAAACGTCAGGTCATGGATTCGATTTCCGGTGAAGAGAATTTTGAGCTGTTTTGCAATGGTTGTCTTTTCTCTGCCGCGTATATGTACTACCTGTTGCAAGAGGCTTTCTACAAATGTGTCGCTTGAAATGTTCTCTCAGGCGGCTGGAATTGCAGTAGCTAAGTTTAGTTTTCATGAACGCAGATGAAGAAGGTTAGGAAAGGGCGCCGGTTGGCGCCCCAATGTGTAGAAAACAGCAATGGGGGAACAGCACTGTTGCTGCTGCATTTTGCTGGTGGCGCTGCTGCTGTTGCTGCCCACCTGGGTTTTTTGCACATCGCGTTGGCGGTGAAGGATGTTCCGTCGGCTGCGGCGCATATTGTATCGAAGGATGCAGAGACTGCAGCAACAAAAGAAGAAAAAGAAGCTGCAGCACCGATCGCAGGAACGGCAGGCAGCAGGAGTCAATTATGC
>OY986946.1:920407-930407 GCA_963920595.1 Eimeria praecox | reverse complement strand
GTACTTGTGGTGAGTCCAAAACAAATCTTCACACGACGCAATTATATAAAAACTGCGACGTGCAAATGATACCAACCACACATTAAACGCGCACAGTATCATAAACTGTGCCCTGCCAATGGTGGTAAGTATACTTATAGGAGAGATCAAAAGACACTGAAACAGACGTGCTGCCGAGAAATCCCGGCAGCGCCATATGCGTTCAGAAATCTGATGGTTCACTAAAATCTGCAATTCACAATGCGTATCGCATTTCGCTGCGTCCTTCATCGATGCGTGAGCCAAGACATCCATTGCTGAAAGTTTTTTTAAGCCAAATGCTTTTTTTCAATAAATAGCGCAAAATTAAGCAAATGGTGGGATCGATTGAGGACACACATGCATACACACACACACTTGCATGCATGCATCCATGCATGCAAGCATACACGCATGCATGCATGGGGCTGCATGCATACTTGCATGCATGCATGCATGCAGCCCCAACCAGCCCCACCCCCCGCATGCGCTAACACCTCCCCTTGCATGCGACAGATCTTCCATCGTTAAAATCCATCTTTCATACAAAGAGAAGTTCATTCATTTCTTTTTTAATAACAAAAGAACGTTGTGGAGGGAAAGCAAAGCGATTCAAGGATTGGTTTACGTTGGTTTGTCGGCGCTCCCCCCTAGCAGACTCCAACATCGCAAAACGCTTTCAAAAAGCCATTCCGATGATGAAATCGCTTGGAGACGCAATGTGTGAATGATCCTTCCGCAGGTTCACCTACGGAAACCGTGTTACGACTTTTGCATCCTTTAGAGGGCTCTATTTACGCAACTTCCCGGCCATCCCCAAAGTGGGGCTGGCCAGTCCGATGAATTCACAGGACCCTCCGATCGGTTGCAGCGACGGGCGGTGTGTACAAGGGGCGGGGACGTAGTCGGCGCAAGCTGCTGACTTGCGCCTACTAGGCATTCCTCGTTGAAGACTAATAATTGCAATAATCTATCCCCATCACGATGCACCCTCACAAGATTACCCAGCCCCATCGGGCAAGGTAAAAACTCGTTGCATGCATCAGTGTAGCGCGCGTGCAGCCCAGAACATCTAAGGGCATCACAGACCTGTTATTGCCTCGAACTTCCTTGCGTTAGACACGCAAAGTCCCTCTAAGAAGTGATACAGTAACCGAAGTTACTGACCCTATTTAGCAGGCCAAGGTCTCGTTCGTTATCGAAATTAACCAGACAGATCACTCCACCAACTAAGAACGGCCATGCACCACCACCCATAGAATCAAGAAAGAGCTATCAATCTGTCAATCCTTCCCATGTCTGGACCTGGTGAGTTTCCCCGTGTTGAGTCAAATTAAGCCGCAGGCTCCACGCCTGGTGGTGCCCCTCCGTCAATTCCTTTAAGTTTCAGCCTTGCGACCATACTCCCCCCAGAACCCAGAGACTTTGATTTCTCATGAGGTGCAGGAGAAGCCAAGGTAGGCATTTCCCTATCTCTAGTCGGCATAGTTTATGGTAGAGATTACGACGGTATCTAATCGTCTTCAAACCCCCTACTGTCGTTCTTGATTAATGAAAACATCCTTGGCAAATGCTTTCGCAGTAGTTCGTCTTTAACAAATCTAAGAATTTCACCTCTGACAGTTAAATACGAATGCCCCCAACTGTCCCTATTAATCATTACCTTGGTCCTAGAAACCAACAAAATAGAACCGAGGTCCTATCTTATTATTCCATGCTGCAGTATTCAGGGCGACAAGCCTGCTTGAAACACTCTATTTTTCTCAAAGTAAAAGTTCCAGAACACCTACCAACGCAATAAAGCGCCAGAGGCTACCAGAAATATGCCGAGGGCAAACCACGCGCACACCCATACGGGCAGCGCAGGCTGACCACGACAGAAATCCAACTACGAGCTTTTTAACTGCAACAACTCTAATATACACTATTGGAGCTGGAATTACCGCGGCTGCTGGCACCAGACTTGCCCTCCAATTGTTACTCTGGAAGGGTTTTACATTCCCATCATTCCAATTACAAAGCATAAAATGCCCTGTATTGTTATTTCTCGTCACTACCTCGAAACTGTTTTCATTGGGTAATTTGCGCGCCTGCTGCCTTCCTTAGATGTGGTAGCCGTTTCTCAGGCTCCCTCTCCGGAATCGAACCCTAATTCCCCGTTACCCGTCACTGCCACGGTAGGCCAATACCCTACCGTCGAAAGCTGATAGGTCAGAAACTTGAATGATCCATCGCGGGCCCGAAAGCCAACTGCGATCCGTTCGGTTACTATGAATCACCATGACTCCACAAAAGTGGGTTGGTTTTGTATCTAATAAACACAGCCCCTCCAGAGAAGGTGGCTTTTGCGCATGTATTAGCCATAGAATTACCATGGTTATCCATGTAAAAAAGACCATCAAATAAACTATAACTGTTTTAATGAGCCATTCGCAGTTTCACCGTATAAAAGCTTATACTTAGACATGCATGGCTTAATCTTTGAGACAAGCATATGACTACTGGCAGGATCAACCAGGTTGCTATCGTTGTTTCCGCTCGAACGCCATCTTTACTCACCATTCTCGAAGGCTATATAAACTGCCTGGTTCATTTGCCATCAAGCCCAGCAGCCCCATCCCACATTATCTGCATGCGTGATAAGGCAATCTACTTGGCGGCAAAACGAAATACAGCATATTCACCTTCTTGAACAAAGGCAAGCAAAATATAGGTTCACAAGCAGAACAAATATTTACCACCTCATTGTCCTATTTAACGCTCAAAGACAGAAGAAAGGAGAAGCAAACGAAACAAACCATTCTGGTTTCATACGTGCGCTCTCCCTCTCCTCCTTAAAGCGATTATGACAAATTGATGGATTTTGGGACGCCTTGCCTCTGTATCCTCCGAGTAAACGTGCAGGTGAAAACCCCACAAATGCTCGAAAACGAAAACAGAGTCATGATATCCCAAACACATTCAACAGCACCCTCACCGCTACGAGAGCTATACCACAGTTCGTCTTAATACCATCGAACTCTGTTGGATTTACCACCCATCGCCAAGGCGCCGTGGCTATAAAACCACACAAACACGCCGGCAATCTGGTAGAGCAATCAACACAAGTCCTAAGGCAACGAACTGTGTCCTACGAGCGCCCCACAACTAGCCTCTTGGATGTGCCATTCCTGCGTATTTCAAAAAAACGACAGAAATTACCAGCACCTCCTCAAGACCGTTCGTAGCGCTCTAACTTCAATTTCTCAAATATTCTGCATAACACACCAATACAACACCCAACAATTATGCCACCAAACAGCAGCTGCTTTGGGGGATCCACTTCCAGACGCTTAACGCATCCGTCCAGAAACTCCCCAACTCATATTATATTCCTTTCACACAAGCCTTGCAACGTGCGAGCCTCCCTGGCGCACAGGTGAAGCATCCACGTTAACAAGGCCTCCTGTCCTCCAACAGCGAAACCAAATAGGTTCGCGGACGTCGTAGCGCAGACAGCAGCAGCAATGCAAAAAGCTTGAAGCAACACATGAGGCACCAGCAATTTGCCTCCAGCATCGTTCAAGCTTCGCGCCCGATTTTGGCCACTCAGCAACAGGCTACCGAGTTATGTTATGGCAACAAACTGCCATAAGCACATCTCTTCAAACCTTTGCTTCCGCCTCCAAAGCGGGCCACCACTACTTTACACGCAACACGACCAACCGCTCCTCCATCGCAGCTTTCGCATGAACTGCCATCCGGTGGAAGTTGGCGCCTCACACAACCAACGAACGACCAACACCACAGCCTCCCACCTCTCATCTCAATGTGCCAAGAGCCCGTGCGCAGCAGCTCACCTGCTTTCTTGTAGTACCCAGCCCAAGGTGCCACATTGGCTCCCGACAAAACATTTTATAAAGACGCCCGATGCTCCCTTGGTGCATCCTTAATCCAGTGCTACTGAAATTTTCTTTTCTGCCGTGCCGGAGTATCATGCTTTGCAAGTCGCCGCCGAAACCCCCTCTGCCAAGCAGGGCCACTAATTACTTTAAGGTGGGCTACCTTCAAGTAATCGGTGCTCAACAAATCGGTGGCTCAGAGGTCCACACTGGTCTAAACGTTGACGGAATATTGAGGTCAAAACAAAACTTCCAAGGTGGTAAAGCGCAACACAAACACAGTCTCTTAGATACATCGAAGCCGGCCAAGCTAAACCATTAAGATGGCTTCACTTGGAACGGAAGGAGAGAAACTTGCCAAGCTCCTACCCAGATTGCTGGCATAACAATGGAAACTTCAGCGGAATTTAATTTCAAAGTTAGCAAAGGATATTGATATGTAACAAAGGGTTTGCTGGCAGTCCCAGGTCATTGCTGCAGCAATCCTTGCCGACGTTTCACCAAAATCAGTTTGGGTAGATGATGATCAATTATTTCCTCCGACTGATGCTGCTCAGCTACTCATATTGGAACAAAACCAACTACCAGCATATGTTCACCGCCGCTGTAGGCTTGTGATTCTTCCTCCCTGTGTCCTATCTTCTCTGTATTCCCTTGTCTTAGTACAGAGAATTTGGTTTACGGCTGCTTGCCTGGATGGACATTCGAAGAATGTGAAGGGGCCCACGACAAGATGAAAATCCCGCTTTGAGCCTTATAAAAAAATAAAGTTACATGGAACAAACAATGTAAGGTTACTGCTACTCAGGAAGGGGACCTTGCCTTTCAGGGCATTCCCGCGACACAGATTCTACACAAAACAACTTCTTAGCACAAGTTCGAGCTCAGGCGTTTTGTAGATATCTTTGTTGCTCTTAAGTCGGTACAGACAGCTTCCATCTCCGGAAGCCTACAAAGCCGTTGCATATGGTGTTGGCGTACATGCCTTTCACAGGGAGCAAGGGGGGTGTAGGCGTATGGCATACAAAATGATGGGCCTGTGCAGCTTGCAGCATATCAAGATACTTGATGATACCGTGCTCCTGTCGTAATTGGGGAACTTTTCTGCCGGTGCTGGTGCTGCCGCTGCTGTTGCTATAGCCAATAAAGCAGATATTGTTGTGTCTTCTGATACTGCGGCTACTATGTTTGTTACTTTTGATGCTATAGAAGATTCTCTTGCTCCTGGTCAACCTGCGGAAGCTGCTTAACCGGCTACAACTGCTGCTCTTGGTTATTTGTGGAATTTGAAATTGTGTGGACCTCATTGCTGCATGCACGGACAAAGAAGGGGCGGCCTGCTGCTTTTTCTGTTGTTTCCTTGTGGGTTTGTTTTGTGTGTTGTGTGTGCATTTCTGACATTTTTTGTCATTTTCTTTCACTCGGTTCCTTGTCTTATTGCTTGCCTACTTCCCGTGCTTTTATCTCACAGGCACGTCGTGCTGTCTACATCACAGCGGCGGTCCTCCTTAATAGGCATGCCCGTTGGCTCCCTGGATGGCTTGCAGCAGCATGCTGCGGCTGCTGCTGGTGCTGCAGATTTAGCATTAGTTGCTGCTGCTGCTGCTACGACAGCAGCGGCACCACCAACCTGCATCAGGTCAACAGCAAGGTGCCCATGATGGCTTTGGGCGAGACGTACAGTGGAAAATTCAGCTGAGTAGCCCCAGGAAACAAAACGCCAGATGGATCGCAACGCAGCATTGAGATGTTAGTTCAAACGCCATACAAAATCGGCGCTAGAGCAATAGAATCGGTAGCCCTTGAAGCGTAGAAGCGCATGTTTTGGTGCTTGTGCAGTCATCATTCTTGTGTGCCAGCCCTTATTAGCTTTTAAATGCTGATAAGAAGAAACACGAAAGTGCAGCGGCAGTAGCAGCTGCAGAAGACCCAAAGCTGCCGTCACCGTACTATGGCTCTGCAGGCCATGTGCAGCACACGAAGTAGGAGAACATGCTACAGCCCGCCCTGGGTGCGGAGGATGGTGTTTTGTCTCCTGGTGCTACTGTGGGTTTCGGCTAATGCAGTAAAGCGAAGATATATGGCATCATGAGGGTCACCTAGCTGCGGCGCACAGCGGGTGCAAGCGCACCACCATCGAAAACAAAATAAGAGTATCATCATCATCAGCAGGTTCACCTTATGAGCCGTTGCCTGGGGCACTGCACAAGCATCCCTCCACCCACCCCCGCGTAGGGAGAGGAGAACCTCCAGAGATTTTAATACACACGCAGCAGGGCTCAGGTCCCTCATGATGCAACTGCAACAGCGGTAAGGGTAGCAGCAACGGCAGCAGCAACAAGGTGCCTTCTCGTCAGAAGCCATGTGAATAAGCAGCAACAGCAACAACAGCAACAGGATGCGCAGGCGTCTGCAGCGGGCCCTGTTGAGTTGTCAGTAGCACCCACAGCAGCAACAAGAGCAGTAGCAACACCAGCAGCCAGAACAGCAGCACTCAGGCAGCCAGAACAGCAGCACTCAGAGTCTAAGATCCCTTACGGTGCACTTCCCGGAGGCTCCACTACATCGCAGGCCCTAGCGGCCCTCATCCATTCACCTGTAATGCCCCCCCAGGAGCGCATGGGGCTTTGCTGCTCATGTTGTTGTTGCCGCTGCTGTTGAATATCTGCTCAGGCGAACGATAGTGAAGACACCAAAATCAGCTTGATGCCCTGAAGCAGATGAAACACCCACAAAATCAGTAATGAGCACAGCATCAGCAGGAAATACGCCTTCCCTAGCAACATCAACAGCAACATATTCTCGGACAGCTACGTCACACTGCGACTTTTCCAGGCTTTCTGGCTTTCCCCTGCGGCCGTCTGTTGCTACGTTCCTCTCTGTCATTCCTCTAAGTACGCTTTCCTGCTACTGCTGGTAATTTTGCTGTTGTTGCAGTGGCTCAAATGGCGGTTTTGGCTCGTGCTTTGCTGTGGCTTTTTTTTTGCGCCGCAAGCTCAGATGCACTTCCACATTTTCTATGCATTACATTGCCATTGCGGTATCATGCCTTCTGCCCCATATTTTTGTTTTGCTTTGCTACTGCTGCCACGACGACTCTGACTACTGCTCTTGATGCTGCCCCCCTTTTCTGCTGCTGCAGACGCTTTCGGTTGGTGGCCATAAGGAACGAAGCGTATGACGGCATGTGATTCGCTTTTACACCTTCACTCTTTCTCCTATCACCAGCAGCCGTCACGTTTTTCTTGTGCAGCAACATAAGCAGCAGCAGTCAAAGCAACAATAACCTTGTACCAGTGACGAACTCCATGCAGGCACTGCTGCTGCAGGGAAGGAAAGCCCCGTTGACTTGCTTCAGTGCCTCTTGAGGTCATGCCCCCTTTGCAGCTTCCTGGCCTTTTACCTAGCTGAGTACCGCTCCTGCTGCAAACCCTCTTGCTGCAGACCCTGCTGCAGTGTAGATGGGGCTGCTATTACTACAGATGCGCGTCAACGTGGCCTGCAGGACAAACAGGGGAACCAGAAACCTTGAGTCCTCCTGTCCTTGTATTGCTTTGGTTGGCCTTGGGCGTGTTGGTTCAAACGCCTTGGCACCGGCCCTTCTCAGCTGTAGCAGCAGCATCTACAGGTGAGCTGCCTGCTTTTTTACCAACAGCAGCAGCAAGGGCAGCAGCTGCTGCTGCAACGGCAAGGTGGAGACGGATTTGTGGAATCAAATGGGAAGACAGGCCCCCTTCTGTTTGTTTGACCTCAGCTGCGTCATCCAGCTGTGGCGCGAATGGGCTGCCTGATGCAACTAGTGTCGCTGCAGTTGCTGCTGCGAAAGCCAGCGCTTTTCCCTTTCTAACATCGCCTGTCTCGGCAAAACTCGTTTCTCTGACGGCTGCTGCGTACAGCCTTGCTGCCAATGGCAATGGCACCTTTAGGGGAGTCTTCAAACAGCACCGCGCTGCTGCTGCCGTTGCTAGCACCAGCGCAGCTGCTGGCAATGTGTGCTACACCACTTGCCACGGGTGCTCGTTGCCCGCCGGGTTTGTGCGCACTTATGCAGGTTCACAGTCTGTGTTTGTGTGTGTGTGCATGTGCGTGTGTGTGTGTGTGTGTGTGTGTGTGTGTGTGTGTGTGTGTGTGTGTGTGTGTGTGTGTGTGTGTGTGTGTGTGTGTGTGTGTGTGTGTGCCCGGGTGCGGTTGCATCTCTCGCCTCATGTTGCTACTGATCGTTTCTTCGTATCAGTGCTGCAAGTGCAGGTAAGTAGAGGACAGAAATCGCTGAGAGCTGAGGGAAGCGAGAGGAACAAACAGACAGAGACAAGCAGAAACAAAGAGAGACAGCAGTAGCTAGAGACAGAGGCAAGCCGAAACAAAGAGAGACAGCAGTACCTAGAGACAGAGACACACAGCCTTAGCCTGCGTTGCAGAGGCCCAGTTGAAGAGCCACGCCTTCATCAGCGCGTTATCTGTTCTTGTGTTTGGATGGAAGAGACAGGGAGACGGATACAGGCTGATTCAGCATGAAAAGATAAGGTGTAGGCTCAGCAACAGACAACAGAGGCATGTAGCGTAGCAGCGGCAGCAGGCAGTAACGCTGCAGCATTAGCATCATTGCGGCTACCAGCCGCACGTATGCATGCGAGGCTTCCGCCTTGAAGACCAAGACGGCAGCGAGTGAAGGCGCAGTAGCAGCAGCAGCAGCAGCTGCTGCTGCTGCTGAAGCAGGAGAAGAAGGCCTCTACTTGTAAGGCTCTACTGTTCCCAAGGAGTGGGAAGGGCCTGCATTACAGGAGCCCCCCTTGCAGGTGCTGAAGTGTTCAGAACAGAGGCTGCATAAAGAGCCGCTCCCCAACTCCAGTTCGGCTGTCCCTACGATCAAGACGTGGTGAGCCCACTTTGCAACCCGCAGGTCGCGGGTTCGATTCCCAGTGTTGATAATACTGATTTTTCTAACCTGCTACCCTTAGGTCCCAGGTTCGATTCCCCTTGGTACTAATGTTGAATTACTCGACGAAAAACGTCAGGTCATGGATTCGATTTCCGGTGAAGAGAATTTTGAGCTGTTTTGCAATGGTTGTCTTTTCTCTGCCGCGTATATGTACTACCTGTTGCAAGAGGCTTTCTACAAATGTGTCGCTTGAAATGTTCTCTCAGGCGGCTGGAATTGCAGTAGCTAAGTTTAGTTTTCATGAACGCAGATGAAGAAGGTTAGGAAAGGGCGCCGGTTGGCGCCCCAATGTGTAGAAAACAGCAATGGGGGAACAGCACTGTTGCTGCTGCATTTTGCTGGTGGCGCTGCTGCTGTTGCTGCCCACCTGGGTTTTTTGCACATCGCGTTGGCGGTGAAGGATGTTCCGTCGGCTGCGGCGCATATTGTATCGAAGGATGCAGAGACTGCAGCAACAAAAGAAGAAAAAGAAGCTGCAGCACCGATCGCAGGAACGGCAGGCAGCAGGAGTCAATTATGCAGCACCGCAGGTTCTGAAAAGGGGGCGCAGTTTGGGGCGACTGAGGTTATAGGTGATGTTGAAGATGTCTTCAACCTGACAGTCATCACCAGCCGATGCACTGAAAAGTGTTTGCTGCACAACTTCATCATGGTTATTGAAGTTTGATCCTGCCTCGCTGCTAGAACTTAAACAATTGGTGGTCAGTTTTACTGAGATGATATGAATATTTGCATTGCATTCTTAAGGTCGTCAAAAGGCACGCATATGATGTGATGCGTGTTGTGCGTTAGTTTTTCCGAGATGATGTGTATATTTGCATTGCATTCTTAAGGTCCTCAAAAAGCACGTCATGATGAATTGTATGTGTAAACGGGACAGATGGATGGGAATTATTGAATTGCCATGGTTTGAATGAGACATTGAGAGTCAAGAGATATATGCGGCTAAGCCAAAGCTGGTCAAATGGATTGCATCCCAGCAAGCCTTATTGAGATGATATGTGATATGAGTATTTGCATTGCATTCTTAAGGTCTTCAAAAGGCACCTCATGATGGGTTGTGTGTGCGGACGGCACAGATGGATTTAAATTTTGGAATTCCCATGGTTTGAATGAGACATTGAGAGTCAAGAGATATATGCGGCTAAGTCGAAGCTGGTCA
>OY986946.1:905407-915407 GCA_963920595.1 Eimeria praecox | reverse complement strand
ATTCAAGGATTGGTTTACGTTGGTTTGTCGGCGCTCCCCCCTAGCAGACTCCAACATCGCAAAACGCTTTCAAAAAGCCATTCCGATGATGAAATCGCTTGGAGACGCAATGTGTGAATGATCCTTCCGCAGGTTCACCTACGGAAACCGTGTTACGACTTTTGCATCCTTTAGAGGGCTCTATTTACGCAACTTCCCGGCCATCCCCAAAGTGGGGCTGGCCAGTCCGATGAATTCACAGGACCCTCCGATCGGTTGCAGCGACGGGCGGTGTGTACAAGGGGCGGGGACGTAGTCGGCGCAAGCTGCTGACTTGCGCCTACTAGGCATTCCTCGTTGAAGACTAATAATTGCAATAATCTATCCCCATCACGATGCACCCTCACAAGATTACCCAGCCCCATCGGGCAAGGTAAAAACTCGTTGCATGCATCAGTGTAGCGCGCGTGCAGCCCAGAACATCTAAGGGCATCACAGACCTGTTATTGCCTCGAACTTCCTTGCGTTAGACACGCAAAGTCCCTCTAAGAAGTGATACAGTAACCGAAGTTACTGACCCTATTTAGCAGGCCAAGGTCTCGTTCGTTATCGAAATTAACCAGACAGATCACTCCACCAACTAAGAACGGCCATGCACCACCACCCATAGAATCAAGAAAGAGCTATCAATCTGTCAATCCTTCCCATGTCTGGACCTGGTGAGTTTCCCCGTGTTGAGTCAAATTAAGCCGCAGGCTCCACGCCTGGTGGTGCCCCTCCGTCAATTCCTTTAAGTTTCAGCCTTGCGACCATACTCCCCCCAGAACCCAGAGACTTTGATTTCTCATGAGGTGCAGGAGAAGCCAAGGTAGGCATTTCCCTATCTCTAGTCGGCATAGTTTATGGTAGAGATTACGACGGTATCTAATCGTCTTCAAACCCCCTACTGTCGTTCTTGATTAATGAAAACATCCTTGGCAAATGCTTTCGCAGTAGTTCGTCTTTAACAAATCTAAGAATTTCACCTCTGACAGTTAAATACGAATGCCCCCAACTGTCCCTATTAATCATTACCTTGGTCCTAGAAACCAACAAAATAGAACCGAGGTCCTATCTTATTATTCCATGCTGCAGTATTCAGGGCGACAAGCCTGCTTGAAACACTCTATTTTTCTCAAAGTAAAAGTTCCAGAACACCTACCAACGCAATAAAGCGCCAGAGGCTACCAGAAATATGCCGAGGGCAAACCACGCGCACACCCATACGGGCAGCGCAGGCTGACCACGACAGAAATCCAACTACGAGCTTTTTAACTGCAACAACTCTAATATACACTATTGGAGCTGGAATTACCGCGGCTGCTGGCACCAGACTTGCCCTCCAATTGTTACTCTGGAAGGGTTTTACATTCCCATCATTCCAATTACAAAGCATAAAATGCCCTGTATTGTTATTTCTCGTCACTACCTCGAAACTGTTTTCATTGGGTAATTTGCGCGCCTGCTGCCTTCCTTAGATGTGGTAGCCGTTTCTCAGGCTCCCTCTCCGGAATCGAACCCTAATTCCCCGTTACCCGTCACTGCCACGGTAGGCCAATACCCTACCGTCGAAAGCTGATAGGTCAGAAACTTGAATGATCCATCGCGGGCCCGAAAGCCAACTGCGATCCGTTCGGTTACTATGAATCACCATGACTCCACAAAAGTGGGTTGGTTTTGTATCTAATAAACACAGCCCCTCCAGAGAAGGTGGCTTTTGCGCATGTATTAGCCATAGAATTACCATGGTTATCCATGTAAAAAAGACCATCAAATAAACTATAACTGTTTTAATGAGCCATTCGCAGTTTCACCGTATAAAAGCTTATACTTAGACATGCATGGCTTAATCTTTGAGACAAGCATATGACTACTGGCAGGATCAACCAGGTTGCTATCGTTGTTTCCGCTCGAACGCCATCTTTACTCACCATTCTCGAAGGCTATATAAACTGCCTGGTTCATTTGCCATCAAGCCCAGCAGCCCCATCCCACATTATCTGCATGCGTGATAAGGCAATCTACTTGGCGGCAAAACGAAATACAGCATATTCACCTTCTTGAACAAAGGCAAGCAAAATATAGGTTCACAAGCAGAACAAATATTTACCACCTCATTGTCCTATTTAACGCTCAAAGACAGAAGAAAGGAGAAGCAAACGAAACAAACCATTCTGGTTTCATACGTGCGCTCTCCCTCTCCTCCTTAAAGCGATTATGACAAATTGATGGATTTTGGGACGCCTTGCCTCTGTATCCTCCGAGTAAACGTGCAGGTGAAAACCCCACAAATGCTCGAAAACGAAAACAGAGTCATGATATCCCAAACACATTCAACAGCACCCTCACCGCTACGAGAGCTATACCACAGTTCGTCTTAATACCATCGAACTCTGTTGGATTTACCACCCATCGCCAAGGCGCCGTGGCTATAAAACCACACAAACACGCCGGCAATCTGGTAGAGCAATCAACACAAGTCCTAAGGCAACGAACTGTGTCCTACGAGCGCCCCACAACTAGCCTCTTGGATGTGCCATTCCTGCGTATTTCAAAAAAACGACAGAAATTACCAGCACCTCCTCAAGACCGTTCGTAGCGCTCTAACTTCAATTTCTCAAATATTCTGCATAACACACCAATACAACACCCAACAATTATGCCACCAAACAGCAGCTGCTTTGGGGGATCCACTTCCAGACGCTTAACGCATCCGTCCAGAAACTCCCCAACTCATATTATATTCCTTTCACACAAGCCTTGCAACGTGCGAGCCTCCCTGGCGCACAGGTGAAGCATCCACGTTAACAAGGCCTCCTGTCCTCCAACAGCGAAACCAAATAGGTTCGCGGACGTCGTAGCGCAGACAGCAGCAGCAATGCAAAAAGCTTGAAGCAACACATGAGGCACCAGCAATTTGCCTCCAGCATCGTTCAAGCTTCGCGCCCGATTTTGGCCACTCAGCAACAGGCTACCGAGTTATGTTATGGCAACAAACTGCCATAAGCACATCTCTTCAAACCTTTGCTTCCGCCTCCAAAGCGGGCCACCACTACTTTACACGCAACACGACCAACCGCTCCTCCATCGCAGCTTTCGCATGAACTGCCATCCGGTGGAAGTTGGCGCCTCACACAACCAACGAACGACCAACACCACAGCCTCCCACCTCTCATCTCAATGTGCCAAGAGCCCGTGCGCAGCAGCTCACCTGCTTTCTTGTAGTACCCAGCCCAAGGTGCCACATTGGCTCCCGACAAAACATTTTATAAAGACGCCCGATGCTCCCTTGGTGCATCCTTAATCCAGTGCTACTGAAATTTTCTTTTCTGCCGTGCCGGAGTATCATGCTTTGCAAGTCGCCGCCGAAACCCCCTCTGCCAAGCAGGGCCACTAATTACTTTAAGGTGGGCTACCTTCAAGTAATCGGTGCTCAACAAATCGGTGGCTCAGAGGTCCACACTGGTCTAAACGTTGACGGAATATTGAGGTCAAAACAAAACTTCCAAGGTGGTAAAGCGCAACACAAACACAGTCTCTTAGATACATCGAAGCCGGCCAAGCTAAACCATTAAGATGGCTTCACTTGGAACGGAAGGAGAGAAACTTGCCAAGCTCCTACCCAGATTGCTGGCATAACAATGGAAACTTCAGCGGAATTTAATTTCAAAGTTAGCAAAGGATATTGATATGTAACAAAGGGTTTGCTGGCAGTCCCAGGTCATTGCTGCAGCAATCCTTGCCCACGTTTCACCAAAATCAGTTTGGGTAGATGATGATCAATTATTTCCTCCGACTGATGCTGCTCAGCTACTCATATTGGAACAAAACCAACTACCAGCATATGTTCACCGCCGCTGTAGGCTTGTGATTCTTCCTCCCTGTGTCCTATCTTCTCTGTATTCCCTTGTCTTAGTACAGAGAATTTGGTTTACGGCTGCTTGCCTGGATGGACATTCGAAGAATGTGAAGGGGCCCACGACAAGATGAAAATCCCGCTTTGAGCCTTATAAAAAAATAAAGTTACATGGAACAAACAATGTAAGGTTACTGCTACTCAGGAAGGGGACCTTGCCTTTCAGGGCATTCCCGCGACACAGATTCTACACAAAACAACTTCTTAGCACAAGTTCGAGCTCAGGCGTTTTGTAGATATCTTTGTTGCTCTTAAGTCGGTACAGACAGCTTCCATCTCCGGAAGCCTACAAAGCCGTTGCATATGGTGTTGGCGTACATGCCTTTCACAGGGAGCAAGGGGGGTGTAGGCGTATGGCATACAAAATGATGGGCCTGTGCAGCTTGCAGCATATCAAGATACTTGATGATACCGTGCTCCTGTCGTAATTGGGGAACTTTTCTGCCGGTGCTGGTGCTGCCGCTGCTGTTGCTATAGCCAATAAAGCAGATATTGTTGTGTCTTCTGATACTGCGGCTACTATGTTTGTTACTTTTGATGCTATAGAAGATTCTCTTGCTCCTGGTCAACCTGCGGAAGCTGCTTAACCGGCTACAACTGCTGCTCTTGGTTATTTGTGGAATTTGAAATTGTGTGGACCTCATTGCTGCATGCACGGACAAAGAAGGGGCGGCCTGCTGCTTTTTCTGTTGTTTCCTTGTGGGTTTGTTTTGTGTGTTGTGTGTGCATTTCTGACATTTTTTGTCATTTTCTTTCACTCGGTTCCTTGTCTTATTGCTTGCCTACTTCCCGTGCTTTTATCTCACAGGCACGTCGTGCTGTCTACATCACAGCGGCGGTCCTCCTTAATAGGCATGCCCGTTGGCTCCCTGGATGGCTTGCAGCAGCATGCTGCGGCTGCTGCTGGTGCTGCAGATTTAGCATTAGTTGCTGCTGCTGCTGCTACGACAGCAGCGGCACCACCAACCTGCATCAGGTCAACAGCAAGGTGCCCATGATGGCTTTGGGCGAGACGTACAGTGGAAAATTCAGCTGAGTAGCCCTAGGAAACAAAACGCCAGATGGATCGCAACGCAGCATTGAGATGTTAGTTCAAACGCCATACAAAATCGGCGCTAGAGCAATAGAATCGGTAGCCCTTGAAGCGTAGAAGCGCATGTTTTGGTGCTTGTGCAGTCATCATTCTCGTGTGCCAGCCCTTATTAGCTTTTAAATGCTGATAAGAAGAAACACGAAAGTGCAGCGGCAGTAGCAGCTGCAGAAGACCCAAAGCTGCCGTCACCGTACTATGGCTCTGCAGGCCATGTGCAGCACACGAAGTAGGAGAACATGCTACAGCCCGCCCTGGGTGCGGAGGATGGTGTTTTGCCTCCTGGTGCTACTGTGGGTTTCGGCTAATGCAGTAAAGCGAAGATATATGGCATCATGAGGGTCACCTAGCTGCGGCGCACAGCGGGTGCAAGCGCACCACCATCGAAAACAAAATAAGAGTATCATCATCATCAGCAGGTTCACCTTATGAGCCGTTGCCTGGGGCACTGCACAAGCATCCCTCCACCCACCCCCGCGTAGGGAGAGGAGAACCTCCAGAGATTTTAATACACACGCAGCAGGGCTCAGGTCCCTCATGATGCAACTGCAACAGCGGTAAGGGTAGCAGCAACGGCAGCAGCAACAAGGTGCCTTCTCGTCAGAAGCCATGTGAATAAGCAGCAACAGCAACAACAGCAACAAGATGCGCAGGCGTCTGCAGCGGGCCCTGTTGAGTTGTCAGTAGCACCCACAGCAGCAACAAGAGCAGTAGCAACACCAGCAGCCAGAACAGCAGCACTCAGGCAGCCAGAACAGCAGCACTCAGAGTCTAAGATCCCTTACGGTGCACTTCCCGGAGGCTCCACTACATCGCAGGCCCTAGCGGCCCTCATCCATTCACCTGTAATGCCCCCCCAGGAGCGCATGGGGCTTTGCTGCTCATGTTGTTGTTGCCGCTGCTGTTGAATATCTGCTCAGGCGAACGATAGTGAAGACACCAAAATCAGCTTGATGCCCTGAAGCAGATGAAACACCCACAAAATCAGTAATGAGCACAGCATCAGCAGGAAATACGCCTTCCCTAGCAACATCAACAGCAACATATTCTCGGACAGCTACGTCACACTGCGACTTTTCCAGGCTTTCTGGCTTTCCCCTGCGGCCGTCTGTTGCTACGTTCCTCTCTGTCATTCCTCTAAGTACGCTTTCCTGCTACTGCTGGTAATTTTGCTGTTGTTGCAGTGGCTCAAATGGCGGTTTTGGCTCGTGCTTTGCTGTGGCTTTTTTTTGCGCCGCAAGCTCAGATGCACTTCCACATTTTCTATGCATTACATTGCCATTGCGGTATCATGCCTTCTGCCCCATATTTTTGTTTTGCTTTGCTACTGCTGCCACGACGACTCTGACTACTGCTCTTGATGCTGCCCCCCTTTTCTGCTGCTGCAGACGCTTTCGGTTGGTGGCCATAAGGAACGAAGCGTATGACGGCATGTGATTCGCTTTTACACCTTCACTCTTTCTCCTATCACCAGCAGCCGTCACGTTTTTCTTGTGCAGCAACATAAGCAGCAGCAGTCAAAGCAACAATAACCTTGTACCAGTGACGAACTCCATGCAGGCACTGCTGCTGCAGGGAAGGAAAGCCCCGTTGACTTGCTTCAGTGCCTCTTGAGGTCATGCCCCCTTTGCAGCTTCCTGGCCTTTTACCTAGCTGAGTACCGCTCCTGCTGCAAACCCTCTTGCTGCAGACCTTGCTGCAGTGTAGATGGGGCTGCTATTACTACAGATGCGCGTCAACGTGGCCTGCAGGACAAACAGGGGAACCAGAAACCTTGAGTCCTCCTGTCCTTGTATTGCTTTGGTTGGCCTTGGGCGTGTTGGTTCAAACGCCTTGGCACCGGCCCTTCTCAGCTGTAGCAGCAGCATCTACAGGTGAGCTGCCTGCTTTTTTATCAACAGCAGCAGCAAGGGCAGCAGCTGCTGCTGCAACGGCAAGGTGGAGACGGATTTGTGGAATCAAATGGGAAGACAGGCCCCCTTCTGTTTGTTTGACCTCAGCTGCGTCATCCAGCTGTGGCGCGAATGGGCTGCCTGATGCAACTAGTGTCGCTGCAGTTGCTGCTGCGAAAGCCAGCGCTTTTCCCTTTCTAACATCGCCTGTCTCGGCAAAACTCGTTTCTCTGACGGCTGCTGCGTACAGCCTTGCTGCCAATGGCAATGGCACCTTTAGGGGAGTCTTCAAACAGCACCGCGCTGCTGCTGCCGTTGCTAGCACCAGCGCAGCTGCTGGCAATGTGTGCTACACCACTTGCCACGGGTGCTCGTTGCCCGCCGGGTTTGTGCGCACTTATGCAGGTTCACAGTCTGTGTTTGTGTGTGTGTGCATGTGCGTGTGTGTGTGCGTGTGTGTGTGTGTGTGTGTGTGTGTGTGTGTGTGTGTGTGTGTGTGTGTGTGTGTGTGTGTGTGTGTGTGTGCCCGGGTGCGGTTGCATCTCTCGCCTCATGTTGCTACTGATCGTTTCTTCGTATCAGTGCTGCAAATGCAGGTAAGTAGAGGACAGAAATCGCTGAGAGCTGAGGGAAGCGAGAGGAACAAACAGACAGAGACAAGCAGAAACAAAGAGAGACAGCAGTAGCTAGAGACAGAGGCAAGCCGAAACAAAGAGAGACAGCAGTACCTAGAGACAGAGACACACAGCCTTAGCCTGCGTTGCAGAGGCCCAGTTGAAGAGCCACGCCTTCATCAGCGCGTTATCTGTTCTTGTGTTTGGATGGAAGAGACAGGGAGACGGATACAGGCTGATTCAGCATGAAAAGATAAGGTGTAGGCTCAGCAACAGACAACAGAGGCATGTAGCGTAGCAGTGGCAGCAGGCAGTAACGCTGCAGCATTAGCATCATTGCGGCTACCAGCCGCACGTATGCATGCGAGGCTTCCGCCTTGAAGACCAAGACGGCAGCGAGTGAAGGCGCAGTAGCAGCAGCAGCAGCTGCTGCTGCTGCTGCTGAAGCAGGAGAAGAAGGCCTCTACGTGTAAGGCTCTACTGTTCCCAAGGAGTGGGAAGGGCCTGCATTACAGGAGCCCCCCTTGCAGGTGCTGAAGTGTTCAGAACAGAGGCTGCATAAAGAGCCGCTCCCCAACTCCAGTTCGGCTGTCCCTACGATCAAGACGTGGTGAGCCCACTTTGCAACCCGCAGGTCGCGGGTTCGATTCCCAGTGTTGATAATACTGATTTTTCTAACCTGCTACCCTTAGGTCCCAGGTTCGATTCCCCTTGGTACTAATGTTGAATTACTCGACGAAAAACGTCAGGTCATGGATTCGATTTCCGGTGAAGAGAATTTTGAGCTGTTTTGCAATGGTTGTCTTTTCTCTGCCGCGTATATGTACTACCTGTTGCAAGAGGCTTTCTACAAATGTGTCGCTTGAAATGTTCTCTCAGGCGGCTGGAATTGCAGTAGCTAAGTTTAGTTTTCATGAACGCAGATGAAGAAGGTTAGGAAAGGGCGCCGGTTGGCGCCCCAATGTGTAGAAAACAGCAATGGGGGAACAGCACTGTTGCTGCTGCATTTTGCTGGTGGCGCTGCTGCTGTTGCTGCCCACCTGGGTTTTTTGCACATCGCGTTGGCGGTGAAGGATGTTCCGTCGGCTGCGGCGCATATTGTATCGAAGGATGCAGAGACTGCAGCAACAAAAGAAGAAAAAGAAGCTGCAGCACCGATCGCAGGAACGGCAGGCAGCAGGAGTCAATTATGCAGCACCGCAGGTTCTGAAAAGGGGGCGCAGTTTGGGGCGACTGAGGTTATAGGTGATGTTGAAGATGTCTTCAACCTGACAGTCATCACCAGCCGATGCACTGAAAAGTGTTTGCTGCACAACTTCATCATGGTTATTGAAGTTTGATCCTGCCTCGCTGCTAGAACTTAAACAATTGGTGGTCAGTTTTACTGAGGTGATATGAATATTTGCATTGCATTCTTAAGGTCGTCAAAAGGCACGCATATGATGTGATGCGTGTTGTGCGTTAGTTTTTCCGAGATGATGTGTATATTTGCATTGCATTCTTAAGGTCCTCAAAAAGCACGTCATGATGAATTGTATGTGTAAACGGGACAGATGGATGGGAATTATTGAATTGCCATGGTTTGAATGAGACATTGAGAGTCAAGAGATATATGCGGCTAAGCCAAAGCTGGTCAAATGGATTGCATCCCAGCAAGCCTTATTGAGATGATATGTGATATGAGTATTTGCATTGCATTCTTCAGGTCTTCAAAAGGCACCTCATGATGGGTTGTGTGTGCGGACGGCACAGATGGATTTAAATTTTGGAATTCCCATGGTTTGAATGAGACATTGAGAGTCAAGAGATATATGCGGCTAAGTCGAAGCTGGTCAAATGGATTGTATCCCAGCAAGCCTAAATTTATTGAGATGATATGTGATATGAATATTTGCATTGCATTCTTAAGGTCGTCAAAAGGCACGTCATGATGATGTGCTGCGTGTTATGTGTCCGTTATACTGAGATGGTATGAATATTTGCATTGCATTCTTAAGGTCGTCAAAAGGCACGCATATGATGTGATGCGTGTTGTGCGTTAGTTTTTCCGAGATGATGTGTATATTTGCATTGCATTCTTAAGGTCCTCAAAAAGCACGTCATGATGAATTGTATGTGTAAACGGGACAGATGGATGGGAATTATTGAATTGCCATGGTTTGAATGAGACATTGAGAGTCAAGAGATATATGCGGCTAAGCCAAAGCTGGTCAAATGGATTGCATCCCAGCAAGCCTTATTGAGATGATATGTGATATGAGTATTTGCATTGCATTCTTCAGGTCTTCAAAAGGCACCTCATGATGGGTTGTGTGTGCGGACGGCACTGATGGATTTAAATTTTGGAATTCCCATGGTTTGAATGAGACATTGAGAGTCAAGAGATATATGCGGCTAAGTCGAAGCTGGTCAAATGGATTGTATCCCAGCAAGCCTAAATTTATTGAGATGATATGTGATATGAATATTT
>OY986946.1:892907-900407 GCA_963920595.1 Eimeria praecox | reverse complement strand
GATGATGAAATCGCTTGGAGACGCAATGTGTGAATGATCCTTCCGCAGGTTCACCTACGGAAACCGTGTTACGACTTTTGCATCCTTTAGAGGGCTCTATTTACGCAACTTCCCGGCCATCCCCAAAGTGGGGCTGGCCAGTCCGATGAATTCACAGGACCCTCCGATCGGTTGCAGCGACGGGCGGTGTGTACAAGGGGCGGGGACGTAGTCGGCGCAAGCTGCTGACTTGCGCCTACTAGGCATTCCTCGTTGAAGACTAATAATTGCAATAATCTATCCCCATCACGATGCACCCTCACAAGATTACCCAGCCCCATCGGGCAAGGTAAAAACTCGTTGCATGCATCAGTGTAGCGCGCGTGCAGCCCAGAACATCTAAGGGCATCACAGACCTGTTATTGCCTCGAACTTCCTTGCGTTAGACACGCAAAGTCCCTCTAAGAAGTGATACAGTAACCGAAGTTACTGACCCTATTTAGCAGGCCAAGGTCTCGTTCGTTATCGAAATTAACCAGACAGATCACTCCACCAACTAAGAACGGCCATGCACCACCACCCATAGAATCAAGAAAGAGCTATCAATCTGTCAATCCTTCCCATGTCTGGACCTGGTGAGTTTCCCCGTGTTGAGTCAAATTAAGCCGCAGGCTCCACGCCTGGTGGTGCCCCTCCGTCAATTCCTTTAAGTTTCAGCCTTGCGACCATACTCCCCCCAGAACCCAGAGACTTTGATTTCTCATGAGGTGCAGGAGAAGCCAAGGTAGGCATTTCCCTATCTCTAGTCGGCATAGTTTATGGTAGAGATTACGACGGTATCTAATCGTCTTCAAACCCCCTACTGTCGTTCTTGATTAATGAAAACATCCTTGGCAAATGCTTTCGCAGTAGTTCGTCTTTAACAAATCTAAGAATTTCACCTCTGACAGTTAAATACGAATGCCCCCAACTGTCCCTATTAATCATTACCTTGGTCCTAGAAACCAACAAAATAGAACCGAGGTCCTATCTTATTATTCCATGCTGCAGTATTCAGGGCGACAAGCCTGCTTGAAACACTCTATTTTTCTCAAAGTAAAAGTTCCAGAACACCTACCAACGCAATAAAGCGCCAGAGGCTACCAGAAATATGCCGAGGGCAAACCACGCGCACACCCATACGGGCAGCGCAGGCTGACCACGACAGAAATCCAACTACGAGCTTTTTAACTGCAACAACTCTAATATACACTATTGGAGCTGGAATTACCGCGGCTGCTGGCACCAGACTTGCCCTCCAATTGTTACTCTGGAAGGGTTTTACATTCCCATCATTCCAATTACAAAGCATAAAATGCCCTGTATTGTTATTTCTCGTCACTACCTCGAAACTGTTTTCATTGGGTAATTTGCGCGCCTGCTGCCTTCCTTAGATGTGGTAGCCGTTTCTCAGGCTCCCTCTCCGGAATCGAACCCTAATTCCCCGTTACCCGTCACTGCCACGGTAGGCCAATACCCTACCGTCGAAAGCTGATAGGTCAGAAACTTGAATGATCCATCGCGGGCCCGAAAGCCAACTGCGATCCGTTCGGTTACTATGAATCACCATGACTCCACAAAAGTGGGTTGGTTTTGTATCTAATAAACACAGCCCCTCCAGAGAAGGTGGCTTTTGCGCATGTATTAGCCATAGAATTACCATGGTTATCCATGTAAAAAAGACCATCAAATAAACTATAACTGTTTTAATGAGCCATTCGCAGTTTCACCATATAAAAGCTTATACTTAGACATGCATGGCTTAATCTTTGAGACAAGCATATGACTACTGGCAGGATCAACCAGGTTGCTATCGTTGTTTCCGCTCGAACGCCATCTTTACTCACCATTCTCGAAGGCTATATAAACTGCCTGGTTCATTTGCCATCAAGCCCAGCAGCCCCATCCCACATTATCTGCATGCGTGATAAGGCAATCTACTTGGCGGCAAAACGAAATACAGCATATTCACCTTCTTGAACAAAGGCAAGCAAAATATAGGTTCACAAGCAGAACAAATATTTACCACCTCATTGTCCTATTTAACGCTCAAAGACAGAAGAAAGGAGAAGCAAACGAAACAAACCATTCTGGTTTCATACGTGCGCTCTCCCTCTCCTCCTTAAAGCGATTATGACAAATTGATGGATTTTGGGACGCCTTGCCTCTGTATCCTCCGAGTAAACGTGCAGGTGAAAACCCCACAAATGCTCGAAAACGAAAACAGAGTCATGATATCCCAAACACATTCAACAGCACCCTCACCGCTACGAGAGCTATACCACAGTTCGTCTTAATACCATCGAACTCTGTTGGATTTACCACCCATCGCCAAGGCGCCGTGGCTATAAAACCACACAAACACGCCGGCAATCTGGTAGAGCAATCAACACAAGTCCTAAGGCAACGAACTGTGTCCTACGAGCGCCCCACAACTAGCCTCTTGGATGTGCCATTCCTGCGTATTTCAAAAAAACGACAGAAATTACCAGCACCTCCTCAAGACCGTTCGTAGCGCTCTAACTTCAATTTCTCAAATATTCTGCATAACACACCAATACAACACCCAACAATTATGCCACCAAACAGCAGCTGCTTTGGGGGATCCACTTCCAGACGCTTAACGCATCCGTCCAGAAACTCCCCAACTCATATTATATTCCTTTCACACAAGCCTTGCAACGTGCGAGCCTCCCTGGCGCACAGGTGAAGCATCCACGTTAACAAGGCCTCCTGTCCTCCAACAGCGAAACCAAATAGGTTCGCGGACGTCGTAGCGCAGACAGCAGCAGCAATGCAAAAAGCTTGAAGCAACACATGAGGCACCAGCAATTTGCCTCCAGCATCGTTCAAGCTTCGCGCCCGATTTTGGCCACTCAGCAACAGGCTACCGAGTTATGTTATGGCAACAAACTGCCATAAGCACATCTCTTCAAACCTTTGCTTCCGCCTCCAAAGCGGGCCACCACTACTTTACACGCAACACGACCAACCGCTCCTCCATCGCAGCTTTCGCATGAACTGCCATCCGGTGGAAGTTGGCGCCTCACACAACCAACGAACGACCAACACCACAGCCTCCCACCTCTCATCTCAATGTGCCAAGAGCCCGTGCGCAGCAGCTCACCTGCTTTCTTGTAGTACCCAGCCCAAGGTGCCACATTGGCTCCCGACAAAACATTTTATAAAGACGCCCGATGCTCCCTTGGTGCATCCTTAATCCAGTGCTACTGAAATTTTCTTTTCTGCCGTGCCGGAGTATCATGCTTTGCAAGTCGCCGCCGAAACCCCCTCTGCCAAGCAGGGCCACTAATTACTTTAAGGTGGGCTACCTTCAAGTAATCGGTGCTCAACAAATCGGTGGCTCAGAGGTCCACACTGGTCTAAACGTTGACGGAATATTGAGGTCAAAACAAAACTTCCAAGGTGGTAAAGCGCAACACAAACACAGTCTCTTAGATACATCGAAGCCGGCCAAGCTAAACCATTAAGATGGCTTCACTTGGAACGGAAGGAGAGAAACTTGCCAAGCTCCTACCCAGATTGCTGGCATAACAATGGAAACTTCAGCGGAATTTAATTTCAAAGTTAGCAAAGGATATTGATATGTAACAAAGGGTTTGCTGGCAGTCCCAGGTCATTGCTGCAGCAATCCTTGCCCACGTTTCACCAAAATCAGTTTGGGTAGATGATGATCAATTATTTCCTCCGACTGATGCTGCTCAGCTACTCATATTGGAACAAAACCAACTACCAGCATATGTTCACCGCCGCTGTAGGCTTGTGATTCTTCCTCCCTGTGTCCTATCTTCTCTGTATTCCCTTGTCTTAGTACAGAGAATTTGGTTTACGGCTGCTTGCCTGGATGGACATTCGAAGAATGTGAAGGGGCCCACGACAAGATGAAAATCCCGCTTTGAGCCTTATAAAAAAATAAAGTTACATGGAACAAACAATGTAAGGTTACTGCTACTCAGGAAGGGGACCTTGCCTTTCAGGGCATTCCCGCGACACAGATTCTACACAAAACAACTTCTTAGCACAAGTTCGAGCTCAGGCGTTTTGTAGATATCTTTGTTGCTCTTAAGTCGGTACAGACAGCTTCCATCTCCGGAAGCCTACAAAGCCGTTGCATATGGTGTTGGCGTACATGCCTTTCACAGGGAGCAAGGGGGGTGTAGGCGTATGGCATACAAAATGATGGGCCTGTGCAGCTTGCAGCATATCAAGATACTTGATGATACCGTGCTCCTGTCGTAATTGGGGAACTTTTCTGCCGGTGCTGGTGCTGCCGCTGCTGTTGCTATAGCCAATAAAGCAGATATTGTTGTGTCTTCTGATACTGCGGCTACTATGTTTGTTACTTTTGATGCTATAGAAGATTCTCTTGCTCCTGGTCAACCTGCGGAAGCTGCTTAACCGGCTACAACTGCTGCTCTTGGTTATTTGTGGAATTTGAAATTGTGTGGACCTCATTGCTGCATGCACGGACAAAGAAGGGGCGGCCTGCTGCTTTTTCTGTTGTTTCCTTGTGGGTTTGTTTTGTGTGTTGTGTGTGCATTTCTGACATTTTTTGTCATTTTCTTTCACTCGGTTCCTTGTCTTATTGCTTGCCTACTTCCCGTGCTTTTATCTCACAGGCACGTCGTGCTGTCTACATCACAGCGGCGGTCCTCCTTAATAGGCATGCCCGTTGGCTCCCTGGATGGCTTGCAGCAGCATGCTGCGGCTGCTGCTGGTGCTGCAGATTTAGCATTAGTTGCTGCTGCTGCTGCTACGACAGCAGCGGCACCACCAACCTGCATCAGGTCAACAGCAAGGTGCCCATGATGGCTTTGGGCGAGACGTACAGTGGAAAATTCAGCTGAGTAGCCCCAGGAAACAAAACGCCAGATGGATCGCAACGCAGCATTGAGATGTTAGTTCAAACGCCATACAAAATCGGCGCTAGAGCAATAGAATCGGTAGCCCTTGAAGCGTAGAAGCGCATGTTTTGGTGCTTGTGCAGTCATCATTCTTGTGTGCCAGCCCTTATTAGCTTTTAAATGCTGATAAGAAGAAACACGAAAGTGCAGCGGCAGTAGCAGCTGCAGAAGACCCAAAGCTGCCGTCACCGTACTATGGCTCTGCAGGCCATGTGCAGCACACGAAGTAGGAGAACATGCTACAGCCCGCCCTGGGTGCGGAGGATGGTGTTTTGTCTCCTGGTGCTACTGCGGGTTTCGGCTAATGCAGTAAAGCGAAGATATATGGCATCATGAGGGTCACCTAGCTGCGGCGCACAGCGGGTGCAAGCGCACCACCATCGAAAACAAAATAAGAGTATCATCATCATCAGCAGGTTCACCTTATGAGCCGTTGCCTGGGGCACTGCACAAGCATCCCTCCACCCACCCCCGCGTAGGGAGAGGAGAACCTCCAGAGATTTTAATACACACGCAGCAGGGCTCAGGTCCCTCATGATGCAACTGCAACAGCGGTAAGGGTAGCAGCAACGGCAGCAGCAACAAGGTGCCTTCTCGTCAGAAGCCATGTGAATAAGCAGCAACAGCAACAACAGCAACAAGATGCGCAGGCGTCTGCAGCGGGCCCTGTTGAGTTGTCAGTAGCACCCACAGCAGCAACAAGAGCAGTAGCAACACCAGCAGCCAGAACAGCAGCACTCAGGCAGCCAGAACAGCAGCACTCAGAGTCTAAGATCCCTTACGGTGCACTTCCCGGAGGCTCCACTACATCGCAGGCCCTAGCGGCCCTCATCCATTCACCTGTAATGCCCCCCCAGGAGCGCATGGGGCTTTGCTGCTCATGTTGTTGTTGCCGCTGCTGTTGAATATCTGCTCAGGCGAACGATAGTGAAGACACCAAAATCAGCTTGATGCCCTGAAGCAGATGAAACACCCACAAAATCAGTAATGAGCACAGCATCAGCAGGAAATACGCCTTCCCTAGCAACATCAACAGCAACATATTCTCGGACAGCTACGTCACACTGCGACTTTTCCAGGCTTTCTGGCTTTCCCCTGCGGCCGTCTGTTGCTACGTTCCTCTCTGTCATTCCTCTAAGTACGCTTTCCTGCTACTGCTGGTAATTTTGCTGTTGTTGCAGTGGCTCAAATGGCGGTTTTGGCTCGTGCTTTGCTGTGGCTTTTTTTTGCGCCGCAAGCTCAGATGCACTTCCACATTTTCTATGCATTACATTGCCATTGCGGTATCATGCCTTCTGCCCCATATTTTTGTTTTGCTTTGCTACTGCTGCCACGACGACTCTGACTACTGCTCTTGATGCTGCCCCCCTTTTCTGCTGCTGCAGACGCTTTCGGTTGGTGGCCATAAGGAACGAAGCGTATGACGGCATGTGATTCGCTTTTACACCTTCACTCTTTCTCCTATCACCAGCAGCCGTCACGTTTTTCTTGTGCAGCAACATAAGCAGCAGCAGTCAAAGCAACAATAACCTTGTACCAGTGACGAACTCCATGCAGGCACTGCTGCTGCAGGGAAGGAAAGCCCCGTTGACTTGCTTCAGTGCCTCTTGAGGTCATGCCCCCTTTGCAGCTTCCTGGCCTTTTACCTAGCTGAGTACCGCTCCTGCTGCAAACCCTCTTGCTGCAGACCTTGCTGCAGTGTAGATGGGGCTGCTATTACTACAGATGCGCGTCAACGTGGCCTGCAGGACAAACAGGGGAACCAGAAACCTTGAGTCCTCCTGTCCTTGTATTGCTTTGGTTGGCCTTGGGCGTGTTGGTTCAAACGCCTTGGCACCGGCCCTTCTCAGCTGTAGCAGCAGCATCTACAGGTGAGCTGCCTGCTTTTTTATCAACAGCAGCAGCAAGGGCAGCAGCTGCTGCTGCAACGGCAAGGTGGAGACGGATTTGTGGAATCAAATGGGAAGACAGGCCCCCTTCTGTTTGTTTGACCTCAGCTGCGTCATCCAGCTGTGGCGCGAATGGGCTGCCTGATGCAACTAGTGTCGCTGCAGTTGCTGCTGCGAAAGCCAGCGCTTTTCCCTTTCTAACATCGCCTGTCTCGGCAAAACTCGTTTCTCTGACGGCTGCTGCGTACAGCCTTGCTGCCAATGGCAATGGCACCTTTAGGGGAGTCTTCAAACAGCACCGCGCTGCTGCTGCCGTTGCTAGCACCAGCGCAGCTGCTGGCAATGTGTGCTACACCACTTGCCACGGGTGCTCGTTGCCCGCCGGGTTTGTGCGCACTTATGCAGGTTCACAGTCTGTGTTTGTGTGTGTGTGCATGTGCGTGTGTGTGTGCGTGTGTGTGTGTGTGTGTGTGTGTGTGTGTGTGTGTGTGTGTGTGTGTGTGTGTGTGTGTGTGTGTGTGTGTGTGCCCGGGTGCGGTTGCATCTCTCGCCTCATGTTGCTACTGATCGTTTCTTCGTATCAGTGCTGCAAATGCAGGTAAGTAGAGGACAGAAATCGCTGAGAGCTGAGGGAAGCGAGAGGAACAAACAGACAGAGACAAGCAGAA
>OY986946.1:857907-887907 GCA_963920595.1 Eimeria praecox | reverse complement strand
GTGCAAGGCATGCAAAAAGCAAAACCTTTCCCTACTCTCACTTTCATTGTGCATACAGGGTTTCCGCCCGCATACTCGCACATATGTTAGACTCCTTGGTCCGTGTTTCAAGACGGGTCGGTTGAAACCGTTAAGGACAGCATCGCAGAACGACGGTACTCGAAAGTGTAGCCATCGAACGCCCAAAGCACACCTCAGCAAACACCTGAACAACACAAACCCAAAGGCTATAACAGCCCACGAAAGGCCTACCTTCCTTGGGGAGAATAGTCAGGTGTCCACTGATGCTGACCAACCTCAAGGGATCATAGTGGACCACAGCAGTAAACAGACCTCCCAATCCCTATAACGGAGATATAAGAGATGTGACCACTGGACCCCACCGGCACCCTAGAGATACAAAAGTTTCAATCGCTTCCCTTCCAGCAATTTCAGACACTTTTAACTCTCTTTCCAAAGTCCTTTTCATCTTTCCTTCACAGTACTTGTTCGCTATCGGTCTCACGCCAATATTTAGCTTTATGTGAAACTTATCACACATTTTGCGCTCAAATCCCAATGAACGCGACTCAATAAAAGCGCACCGTACGTGGGAGCATCGAGCAGGACAAAGGACGGGACTGTCACCCTCTCTGAAGTTCTGTTCCAAGAAACTTAGACCTGCCCTCCCACTGGCAACGCCTCTAGAGGCTACAATTCGTGAGGCCAAATAAGGGACTCACGATTTTCACTTTGAGCTCTTCCCGCTTCACTCGCCGTTACTAGGGGAATCATTGTTATTTTCTTTTCCTCCGCTTAGTAATATGCTTAAATTCAGCGGGTAACCTCGACTGATTTCAGGTCTAGATATATAATATACCTTATATTTTGGAATATATCCCACATCAAGCATAATTGACAATGAATTATTATATCCCCCCACATGCATAAATAGGCTTTCAATAGTAGTATACAACAACAGTCATATACCACCATCGGCATACACACCCAATATATATGCATGCTAGAATCGTTCATTATTGATGAGATACATATCAGCAGCATAATAATAAACCACCGTATCTCTTTCATGAACGAAAGGATAACACCATATCAATCTTTGCTTGTCAGCACACATACATAATAATATGTACTTGTGGTGAGTCCAAAACAAATCTTCACACGACGCAATTATATAAAAACTGCGACGTGCAAATGATACCAACCACACATTAAACGCGCACAGTATCATAAACTGTGCCCTGCCAATGGTGGTAAGTATACTTATAGGAGAGATCAAAAGACACTGAAACAGACGTGCTGCCGAGAAATCCCGGCAGCGCCATATGCGTTCAGAAATCTGATGGTTCACTAAAATCTGCAATTCACAATGCGTATCGCATTTCGCTGCGTCCTTCATCGATGCGTGAGCCAAGACATCCATTGCTGAAAGTTTTTTTAAGCCAAATGCTTTTTTTCAATAAATAGCGCAAAATTAAGCAAATGGTGGGATCGATTGAGGACACACATGCATACACACACACACTTGCATGCATGCATCCATGCATGCAAGCATACACGCATGCATGCATGGGGCTGCATGCATACTTGCATGCATGCATGCAGCCCCAACCAGCCCCACCCCCCGCATGCGCTAACACCTCCCCTTGCATGCGACAGATCTTCCATCGTTAAAATCCATCTTTCATACAAAGAGAAGTTCATTCATTTCTTTTTTAATAACAAAAGAACGTTGTGGAGGGAAAGCAAAGCGATTCAAGGATTGGTTTACGTTGGTTTGTCGGCGCTCCCCCCTAGCAGACTCCAACATCGCAAAACGCTTTCAAAAAGCCATTCCGATGATGAAATCGCTTGGAGACGCAATGTGTGAATGATCCTTCCGCAGGTTCACCTACGGAAACCGTGTTACGACTTTTGCATCCTTTAGAGGGCTCTATTTACGCAACTTCCCGGCCATCCCCAAAGTGGGGCTGGCCAGTCCGATGAATTCACAGGACCCTCCGATCGGTTGCAGCGACGGGCGGTGTGTACAAGGGGCGGGGACGTAGTCGGCGCAAGCTGCTGACTTGCGCCTACTAGGCATTCCTCGTTGAAGACTAATAATTGCAATAATCTATCCCCATCACGATGCACCCTCACAAGATTACCCAGCCCCATCGGGCAAGGTAAAAACCCGTTGCATGCATCAGTGTAGCGCGCGTGCAGCCCAGAACATCTAAGGGCATCACAGACCTGTTATTGCCTCGAACTTCCTTGCGTTAGACACGCAAAGTCCCTCTAAGAAGTGATACAGTAACCGAAGTTACTGACCCTATTTAGCAGGCCAAGGTCTCGTTCGTTATCGAAATTAACCAGACAGATCACTCCACCAACTAAGAACGGCCATGCACCACCACCCATAGAATCAAGAAAGAGCTATCAATCTGTCAATCCTTCCCATGTCTGGACCTGGTGAGTTTCCCCGTGTTGAGTCAAATTAAGCCGCAGGCTCCACGCCTGGTGGTGCCCCTCCGTCAATTCCTTTAAGTTTCAGCCTTGCGACCATACTCCCCCCAGAACCCAGAGACTTTGATTTCTCATGAGGTGCAGGAGAAGCCAAGGTAGGCATTTCCCTATCTCTAGTCGGCATAGTTTATGGTAGAGATTACGACGGTATCTAATCGTCTTCAAACCCCCTACTGTCGTTCTTGATTAATGAAAACATCCTTGGCAAATGCTTTCGCAGTAGTTCGTCTTTAACAAATCTAAGAATTTCACCTCTGACAGTTAAATACGAATGCCCCCAACTGTCCCTATTAATCATTACCTTGGTCCTAGAAACCAACAAAATAGAACCGAGGTCCTATCTTATTATTCCATGCTGCAGTATTCAGGGCGACAAGCCTGCTTGAAACACTCTATTTTTCTCAAAGTAAAAGTTCCAGAACACCTACCAACGCAATAAAGCGCCAGAGGCTACCAGAAATATGCCGAGGGCAAACCACGCGCACACCCATACGGGCAGCGCAGGCTGACCACGACAGAAATCCAACTACGAGCTTTTTAACTGCAACAACTCTAATATACACTATTGGAGCTGGAATTACCGCGGCTGCTGGCACCAGACTTGCCCTCCAATTGTTACTCTGGAAGGGTTTTACATTCCCATCATTCCAATTACAAAGCATAAAATGCCCTGTATTGTTATTTCTCGTCACTACCTCGAAACTGTTTTCATTGGGTAATTTGCGCGCCTGCTGCCTTCCTTAGATGTGGTAGCCGTTTCTCAGGCTCCCTCTCCGGAATCGAACCCTAATTCCCCGTTACCCGTCACTGCCACGGTAGGCCAATACCCTACCGTCGAAAGCTGATAGGTCAGAAACTTGAATGATCCATCGCGGGCCCGAAAGCCAACTGCGATCCGTTCGGTTACTATGAATCACCATGACTCCACAAAAGTGGGTTGGTTTTGTATCTAATAAACACAGCCCCTCCAGAGAAGGTGGCTTTTGCGCATGTATTAGCCATAGAATTACCATGGTTATCCATGTAAAAAAGACCATCAAATAAACTATAACTGTTTTAATGAGCCATTCGCAGTTTCACCGTATAAAAGCTTATACTTAGACATGCATGGCTTAATCTTTGAGACAAGCATATGACTACTGGCAGGATCAACCAGGTTGCTATCGTTGTTTCCGCTCGAACGCCATCTTTACTCACCATTCTCGAAGGCTATATAAACTGCCTGGTTCATTTGCCATCAAGCCCAGCAGCCCCATCCCACATTATCTGCATGCGTGATAAGGCAATCTACTTGGCGGCAAAACGAAATACAGCATATTCACCTTCTTGAACAAAGGCAAGCAAAATATAGGTTCACAAGCAGAACAAATATTTACCACCTCATTGTCCTATTTAACGCTCAAAGACAGAAGAAAGGAGAAGCAAACGAAACAAACCATTCTGGTTTCATACGTGCGCTCTCCCTCTCCTCCTTAAAGCGATTATGACAAATTGATGGATTTTGGGACGCCTTGCCTCTGTATCCTCCGAGTAAACGTGCAGGTGAAAACCCCACAAATGCTCGAAAACGAAAACAGAGTCATGATATCCCAAACACATTCAACAGCACCCTCACCGCTACGAGAGCTATACCACAGTTCGTCTTAATACCATCGAACTCTGTTGGATTTACCACCCATCGCCAAGGCGCCGTGGCTATAAAACCACACAAACACGCCGGCAATCTGGTAGAGCAATCAACACAAGTCCTAAGGCAACGAACTGTGTCCTACGAGCGCCCCACAACTAGCCTCTTGGATGTGCCATTCCTGCGTATTTCAAAAGAACGACAGAAATTACCAGCACCTCCTCAAGACCGTTCGTAGCGCTCTAACTTCAATTTCTCAAATATTCTGCATAACACACCAATACAACACCCAACAATTATGCCACCAAACAGCAGCTGCTTTGGGGGATCCACTTCCAGACGCTTAACGCATCCGTCCAGAAACTCCCCAACTCATATTATATTCCTTTCACACAAGCCTTGCAACGTGCGAGCCTCCCTGGCGCACAGGTGAAGCATCCACGTTAACAAGGCCTCCTGTCCTCCAACAGCGAAACCAAATAGGTTCGCGGACGTCGTAGCGCAGACAGCAGCAGCAATGCAAAAAGCTTGAAGCAACACATGAGGCACCAGCAATTTGCCTCCAGCATCGTTCAAGCTTCGCGCCCGATTTTGGCCACTCAGCAACAGGCTACCGAGTTATGTTATGGCAACAAACTGCCATAAGCACATCTCTTCAAACCTTTGCTTCCGCCTCCAAAGCGGGCCACCACTACTTTACACGCAACACGACCAACCGCTCCTCCATCGCAGCTTTCGCATGAACTGCCATCCGGTGGAAGTTGGCGCCTCACACAACCAACGAACGACCAACACCACAGCCTCCCACCTCTCATCTCAATGTGCCAAGAGCCCGTGCGCAGCAGCTCACCTGCTTTCTTGTAGTACCCAGCCCAAGGTGCCACATTGGCTCCCGACAAAACATTTTATAAAGACGCCCGATGCTCCCTTGGTGCATCCTTAATCCAGTGCTACTGAAATTTTCTTTTCTGCCGTGCCGGAGTATCATGCTTTGCAAGTCGCCGCCGAAACCCCCTCTGCCAAGCAGGGCCACTAATTACTTTAAGGTGGGCTACCTTCAAGTAATCGGTGCTCAACAAATCGGTGGCTCAGAGGTCCACACTGGTCTAAACGTTGACGGAATATTGAGGTCAAAACAAAACTTCCAAGGTGGTAAAGCGCAACACAAACACAGTCTCTTAGATACATCGAAGCCGGCCAAGCTAAACCATTAAGATGGCTTCACTTGGAACGGAAGGAGAGAAACTTGCCAAGCTCCTACCCAGATTGCTGGCATAACAATGGAAACTTCAGCGGAATTTAATTTCAAAGTTAGCAAAGGATATTGATATGTAACAAAGGGTTTGCTGGCAGTCCCAGGTCATTGCTGCAGCAATCCTTGCCCACGTTTCACCAAAATCAGTTTGGGTAGATGATGATCAATTATTTCCTCCGACTGATGCTGCTCAGCTACTCATATTGGAACAAAACCAACTACCAGCATATGTTCACCGCCGCTGTAGGCTTGTGATTCTTCCTCCCTGTGTCCTATCTTCTCTGTATTCCCTTGTCTTAGTACAGAGAATTTGGTTTACGGCTGCTTGCCTGGATGGACATTCGAAGAATGTGAAGGGGCCCACGACAAGATGAAAATCCCGCTTTGAGCCTTATAAAAAAATAAAGTTACATGGAACAAACAATGTAAGGTTACTGCTACTCAGGAAGGGGACCTTGCCTTTCAGGGCATTCCCGCGACACAGATTCTACACAAAACAACTTCTTAGCACAAGTTCGAGCTCAGGCGTTTTGTAGATATCTTTGTTGCTCTTAAGTCGGTACAGACAGCTTCCATCTCCGGAAGCCTACAAAGCCGTTGCATATGGTGTTGGCGTACATGCCTTTCACAGGGAGCAAGGGGGGTGTAGGCGTATGGCATACAAAATGATGGGCCTGTGCAGCTTGCAGCATATCAAGATACTTGATGATACCGTGCTCCTGTCGTAATTGGGGAACTTTTCTGCCGGTGCTGGTGCTGCCGCTGCTGTTGCTATAGCCAATAAAGCAGATATTGTTGTGTCTTCTGATACTGCGGCTACTATGTTTGTTACTTTTGATGCTATAGAAGATTCTCTTGCTCCTGGTCAACCTGCGGAAGCTGCTTAACCGGCTACAACTGCTGCTCTTGGTTATTTGTGGAATTTGAAATTGTGTGGACCTCATTGCTGCATGCACGGACAAAGAAGGGGCGGCCTGCTGCTTTTTCTGTTGTTTCCTTGTGGGTTTGTTTTGTGTGTTGTGTGTGCATTTCTGACATTTTTTGTCATTTTCTTTCACTCGGTTCCTTGTCTTATTGCTTGCCTACTTCCCGTGCTTTTATCTCACAGGCACGTCGTGCTGTCTACATCACAGCGGCGGTCCTCCTTAATAGGCATGCCCGTTGGCTCCCTGGATGGCTTGCAGCAGCATGCTGCGGCTGCTGCTGGTGCTGCAGATTTAGCATTAGTTGCTGCTGCTGCTGCTACGACAGCAGCGGCACCACCAACCTGCATCAGGTCAACAGCAAGGTGCCCATGATGGCTTTGGGCGAGACGTACAGTGGAAAATTCAGCTGAGTAGCCCTAGGAAACAAAACGCCAGATGGATCGCAACGCAGCATTGAGATGTTAGTTCAAACGCCATACAAAATCGGCGCTAGAGCAATAGAATCGGTAGCCCTTGAAGCGTAGAAGCGCATGTTTTGGTGCTTGTGCAGTCATCATTCTCGTGTGCCAGCCCTTATTAGCTTTTAAATGCTGATAAGAAGAAACACGAAAGTGCAGCGGCAGTAGCAGCTGCAGAAGACCCAAAGCTGCCGTCACCGTACTATGGCTCTGCAGGCCATGTGCAGCACACGAAGTAGGAGAACATGCTACAGCCCGCCCTGGGTGCGGAGGATGGTGTTTTGCCTCCTGGTGCTACTGTGGGTTTCGGCTAATGCAGTAAAGCGAAGATATATGGCATCATGAGGGTCACCTAGCTGCGGCGCACAGCGGGTGCAAGCGCACCACCATCGAAAACAAAATAAGAGTATCATCATCATCAGCAGGTTCACCTTATGAGCCGTTGCCTGGGGCACTGCACAAGCATCCCTCCACCCACCCCCGCGTAGGGAGAGGAGAACCTCCAGAGATTTTAATACACACGCAGCAGGGCTCAGGTCCCTCATGATGCAACTGCAACAGCGGTAAGGGTAGCAGCAACGGCAGCAGCAACAAGGTGCCTTCTCGTCAGAAGCCATGTGAATAAGCAGCAACAGCAACAACAGCAACAAGATGCGCAGGCGTCTGCAGCGGGCCCTGTTGAGTTGTCAGTAGCACCCACAGCAGCAACAAGAGCAGTAGCAACACCAGCAGCCAGAACAGCAGCACTCAGGCAGCCAGAACAGCAGCACTCAGAGTCTAAGATCCCTTACGGTGCACTTCCCGGAGGCTCCACTACATCGCAGGCCCTAGCGGCCCTCATCCATTCACCTGTAATGCCCCCCCAGGAGCGCATGGGGCTTTGCTGCTCATGTTGTTGTTGCCGCTGCTGTTGAATATCTGCTCAGGCGAACGATAGTGAAGACACCAAAATCAGCTTGATGCCCTGAAGCAGATGAAACACCCACAAAATCAGTAATGAGCACAGCATCAGCAGGAAATACGCCTTCCCTAGCAACATCAACAGCAACATATTCTCGGACAGCTACGTCACACTGCGACTTTTCCAGGCTTTCTGGCTTTCCCCTGCGGCCGTCTGTTGCTACGTTCCTCTCTGTCATTCCTCTAAGTACGCTTTCCTGCTACTGCTGGTAATTTTGCTGTTGTTGCAGTGGCTCAAATGGCGGTTTTGGCTCGTGCTTTGCTGTGGCTTTTTTTTGCGCCGCAAGCTCAGATGCACTTCCACATTTTCTATGCATTACATTGCCATTGCGGTATCATGCCTTCTGCCCCATATTTTTGTTTTGCTTTGCTACTGCTGCCACGACGACTCTGACTACTGCTCTTGATGCTGCCCCCCTTTTCTGCTGCTGCAGACGCTTTCGGTTGGTGGCCATAAGGAACGAAGCGTATGACGGCATGTGATTCGCTTTTACACCTTCACTCTTTCTCCTATCACCAGCAGCCGTCACGTTTTTCTTGTGCAGCAACATAAGCAGCAGCAGTCAAAGCAACAATAACCTTGTACCAGTGACGAACTCCATGCAGGCACTGCTGCTGCAGGGAAGGAAAGCCCCGTTGACTTGCTTCAGTGCCTCTTGAGGTCATGCCCCCTTTGCAGCTTCCTGGCCTTTTACCTAGCTGAGTACCGCTCCTGCTGCAAACCCTCTTGCTGCAGACCTTGCTGCAGTGTAGATGGGGCTGCTATTACTACAGATGCGCGTCAACGTGGCCTGCAGGACAAACAGGGGAACCAGAAACCTTGAGTCCTCCTGTCCTTGTATTGCTTTGGTTGGCCTTGGGCGTGTTGGTTCAAACGCCTTGGCACCGGCCCTTCTCAGCTGTAGCAGCAGCATCTACAGGTGAGCTGCCTGCTTTTTTATCAACAGCAGCAGCAAGGGCAGCAGCTGCTGCTGCAACGGCAAGGTGGAGACGGATTTGTGGAATCAAATGGGAAGACAGGCCCCCTTCTGTTTGTTTGACCTCAGCTGCGTCATCCAGCTGTGGCGCGAATGGGCTGCCTGATGCAACTAGTGTCGCTGCAGTTGCTGCTGCGAAAGCCAGCGCTTTTCCCTTTCTAACATCGCCTGTCTCGGCAAAACTCGTTTCTCTGACGGCTGCTGCGTACAGCCTTGCTGCCAATGGCAATGGCACCTTTAGGGGAGTCTTCAAACAGCACCGCGCTGCTGCTGCCGTTGCTAGCACCAGCGCAGCTGCTGGCAATGTGTGCTACACCACTTGCCACGGGTGCTCGTTGCCCGCCGGGTTTGTGCGCACTTATGCAGGTTCACAGTCTGTGTTTGTGTGTGTGTGCATGTGCGTGTGTGTGTGCGTGTGTGTGTGTGTGTGTGTGTGTGTGTGTGTGTGTGTGTGTGTGTGTGTGTGTGTGTGTGTGTGTGTGTGTGTGTGTGTGTGCCCGGGTGCGGTTGCATCTCTCGCCTCATGTTGCTACTGATCGTTTCTTCGTATCAGTGCTGCAAATGCAGGTAAGTAGAGGACAGAAATCGCTGAGAGCTGAGGGAAGCGAGAGGAACAAACAGACAGAGACAAGCAGAAACAAAGAGAGACAGCAGTAGCTAGAGACAGAGGCAAGCCGAAACAAAGAGAGACAGCAGTACCTAGAGACAGAGACACACAGCCTTAGCCTGCGTTGCAGAGGCCCAGTTGAAGAGCCACGCCTTCATCAGCGCGTTATCTGTTCTTGTGTTTGGATGGAAGAGACAGGGAGACGGATACAGGCTGATTCAGCATGAAAAGATAAGGTGTAGGCTCAGCAACAGACAACAGAGGCATGTAGCGTAGCAGTGGCAGCAGGCAGTAACGCTGCAGCATTAGCATCATTGCGGCTACCAGCCGCACGTATGCATGCGAGGCTTCCGCCTTGAAGACCAAGACGGCAGCGAGTGAAGGCGCAGTAGCAGCAGCAGCAGCTGCTGCTGCTGCTGCTGAAGCAGGAGAAGAAGGCCTCTACGTGTAAGGCTCTACTGTTCCCAAGGAGTGGGAAGGGCCTGCATTACAGGAGCCCCCCTTGCAGGTGCTGAAGTGTTCAGAACAGAGGCTGCATAAAGAGCCGCTCCCCAACTCCAGTTCGGCTGTCCCTACGATCAAGACGTGGTGAGCCCACTTTGCAACCCGCAGGTCGCGGGTTCGATTCCCAGTGTTGATAATACTGATTTTTCTAACCTGCTACCCTTAGGTCCCAGGTTCGATTCCCCTTGGTACTAATGTTGAATTACTCGACGAAAAACGTCAGGTCATGGATTCGATTTCCGGTGAAGAGAATTTTGAGCTGTTTTGCAATGGTTGTCTTTTCTCTGCCGCGTATATGTACTACCTGTTGCAAGAGGCTTTCTACAAATGTGTCGCTTGAAATGTTCTCTCAGGCGGCTGGAATTGCAGTAGCTAAGTTTAGTTTTCATGAACGCAGATGAAGAAGGTTAGGAAAGGGCGCCGGTTGGCGCCCCAATGTGTAGAAAACAGCAATGGGGGAACAGCACTGTTGCTGCTGCATTTTGCTGGTGGCGCTGCTGCTGTTGCTGCCCACCTGGGTTTTTTGCACATCGCGTTGGCGGTGAAGGATGTTCCGTCGGCTGCGGCGCATATTGTATCGAAGGATGCAGAGACTGCAGCAACAAAAGAAGAAAAAGAAGCTGCACCACCGATCGCAGGAACGGCAGGCAGCAGGAGTCAATTATGCAGCACCGCAGGTTCTGAAAAGGGGGCGCAGTTTGGGGCGACTGAGGTTATAGGTGATGTTGAAGATGTCTTCAACCTGACAGTCATCACCAGCCGATGCACTGAAAAGTGTTTGCTGCACAACTTCATCATGGTTATTGAAGTTTGATCCTGCCTCGCTGCTAGAACTTAAACAATTGGTGGTCAGTTTTACTGAGATGATATGAATATTTGCATTGCATTCTTAAGGTCGTCAAAAGGCACGCATATGATGTGATGCGTGTTGTGCGTTAGTTTTTCCGAGATGATGTGTATATTTGCATTGCATTCTTAAGGTCCTCAAAAAGCACGTCATGATGAATTGTATGTGTAAACGGGACAGATGGATGGGAATTATTGAATTGCCATGGTTTGAATGAGACATTGAGAGTCAAGAGATATATGCGGCTAAGCCAAAGCTGGTCAAATGGATTGCATCCCAGCAAGCCTTATTGAGATGATATGTGATATGAGTATTTGCATTGCATTCTTAAGGTCTTCAAAAGGCACCTCATGATGGGTTGTGTGTGCGGACGGCACAGATGGATTTAAATTTTGGAATTCCCATGGTTTGAATGAGACATTGAGAGTCAAGAGATATATGCGGCTAAGTCGAAGCTGGTCAAATGGATTGTATCCCAGCAAGCCTAAATTTATTGAGATGATATGTGATATGAATATTTGCATTGCATTCTTAAGGTCGTCAAAAGGCACGTCATGATGATGTGCTGCGTGTTATGTGTCCGTTATACTGAGATGGTATGAATATTTGCATTGCATTCTTAAGGTCTTCAAAAGGCACGTCATTATGATGTGCTGCGTGCTGTGTGTTAGTTTTACTGAGATGGTATGAATATTTGCATTGCATTCTCAAGGTCGTCAAAAGGCAAGTCATAATGAGTTGTATGTGTGAACGGCACAGAAGGATGGGAATTATTGAATTCCCATGGTTTGAATGAGACATTGAGAGTAGACGGATATATATATATATATATATATATATATATATATATATATATATATATATATATATATATATAGATGATATGAATAATTGCACTGCGTTCTTTAGGTCTTCAAAAGGCACGTCATGATGACATACATGTATGTGCAGATGGGGCCGTTGGATTTAAATTTTTGAATTTCCATGGCTTGAAAGAGATATTGAGAGTCGAGAGATGAATGCGGTGAAGTCAAAGTCGAATGGGCTTCATCCCAGCAAGCCTGTATGTGAGGAGGACAAAACACATCGTACAACGCAGGCTGAATCTTAGTGGATCGTAGGACAAGCCTACTCTCGCACTTACAATACCTGGTTGCGCCAAAGTCGTCTACAATGGATGTAACGCCCCAATTGCGGGAAATTGCGATTATCGCCCAGCGCGTTTCGCAGAGGGCTTTGGTGAGATGCTGTGCCTGAGGCATTAAAGTGACATGCAAGTAGCAAAAGAGGCGGTGAGAAACACTGCTTAGCCAGCATGGATTCTGACTTAGAGGCGTTCAGTCATAATCCAACAGATGGTAGCGTCGCGGCACTAGCTTTTCAGCTAGCCGCATTAACCAAGTATCTGAACCAACTGTTCCTCTCGTACTAAGTTGGATTACTGTCGCAGTATCAAATTTATCAGTAGGGTAAAACTAACCTGTCTCACGACGGTCTAAACCCAGCTCACGTTCCCTATTGGCGGGTGAACAATCCGACACTTTGAGACTTCTGCGTCTCAATGATAGGAAGAGCCGACATCGAAGGATCAAAAAGCAACGTCGCTATGAACGCTTGGCTGCCACAAGCCAGTTATCCCTGTGGTAACTTTTCTGACACCTCTAGCTGAAAGTTTCTCAGACCTAAAGGATCGATAGGCCATGCTTTCACAGTTTGTATTCGTACTGAAAATCAAAATCAAGCAAGCTTTTCCCCTTTTGGTCAACATGAGATTTCTGTTCTCATTGAGCTTGCCTTAGGACACCTGCGCTATTGTTTCACAGATGTGCCGCCCCAGCCAAACTCCCCACCTGACTGTGTCTTCCGCATTGATCAGCACCCCGAGAGGCACCTTAAGACAAAAACACATGCATTGCATGCGTCTCAACCTGACGGAATAAGTAAAACGACACTGAGGGTAGTGGTATTTCACGATCGCCGAAGCTCCCACCTATGCTACACCCCCCAAGTCGTTCCACAAAGTCGGACTAGAGTCAAGCTCAACAGGGTCTTCTTTCCCCGCTGATTCCGCCAAGCCCGTTCCCTTGGCTGTGGTTTCGCTAGATAGTAGATAGGGACAGTGGGAATCTCGTTAATCCATTCATGCACGTCACTAATTAGATGACGAGGCATTTGGCTACCTTCAGGGATCTTGTCCGCCAGTTTGTAGAAGAACGCAGAGCCAGAAACCTTACACCAGACGGAGAGGGGGAGTCACAGCAGTTAGCAGATGGCAGCAGCATACAAAAGGACAGCGTAGCTCCAGTGTTCAACTGGGGACAAAGGAGCAACGCAAATTCAGCAGAAAACACCCCAGAGAGCATCAACAGAACGCCAAAGGGGGTGGCCACACAGCCTGTCTGCTGCCCCAACTGCAAACGTGTATTCAACTCCGCAAGGGGGCTCTCCCTTCATACACGTAGGGGAGGAAAAGGCAGCTGCGCTCTGAGGAGAAGAGAAATCATCAATGAATGTCAGAACGTGGCAACCCCCGCGCCGTTGACGTTCCGTCTCAATAAGCGCATCCAGGAGGAAGCAGATGAAGATGTAAACGAATTGGGTGATAGACCCCGTCTAGCAAAAAGAAGAAGGGGACGAAAAGCACCTACACAGGGCCCCCCAGAGCCGACTCCTACAGAAATGGCAGGGGATCGTGCGATGGCGGGCAGACAGGCAACACCGGCAGCAACAGCAGAGCAGCACAGGCCTACAACAACCGACGGAGAGGCGCTGCTCATAGATAAGTGGCCGGAGAGAGCTCAACAGCAGAGGACCGACCCGATCACGCGTCGAAGACCACTTCGAATACCTCGTCTAACAGCAGAAGCGGGCGCAAGGCTTACAAGACAACTGATGGAACTTGCGCAAACTACTGCTACCAAGATGGTCGACAGCACTTGGGAAGAAGTGGAAGCCGCAGTAGAAGGCTTCGCTACCCAGCTTTATGATGCGATTTGGTTTGCAGATAAGAACACTAAGGAAGCAAATCAACGTGGCAAGAAGAACAAGCCCTCAACGAACACCGAAGACTCAGGAATCCGAAAGACACGCGTGTCCCCAAGGCAGGCTCAAGCACAGGAAAACGTCGACAAGGCGTTGCAAGCACTCCGAGCAGAGGAGAGAGCCCAGCAGGGGAAACAATCTGGAGCATCGCTTGATGATAAACTGAAGAAGCGTGCCCTTGAAAGAAATCTACGAACTGCGCGTCGTCGCCTCATCATGATCCTCAAAGAAGAGTCAGCACAAAATCTCCAAGCACTCTACATGAAAGACAGAAAGAAGTGTGTGGAGCAACTACTAGCTGACGAAGATCAACCTAGAAGCCAAGATTGTCCCATCCAACTCAGTGAGCTGGAGGCACACTTTAGAGATCAGCACTCTGAGCAATTAATTGACTCCACTTCTGATGTTGCTCATGAGTTCTTAGACCCTTTGGCTTCAGCTCCTAGTGGAGCGTGTGCGATTGATCTATACTTCACAGAAGAGGATGTGCGTGCTCAGCTGCTAAAGAGCAACCTTAAGTCTGCAGCAGGGCCAGATGGGATAGGGTTTTTTGTGTACAAGAGGTTTGAAGAGGTGCTTGTTCCAGCCATGACCGCGATATACAACGCGTGTTCTCGGCATCGACGTATTCCAGAGAAGTGGAAGGAAAGCGTGACCGTTTTGATTCCCAAGCAGGGCGATCCTAACGATGTGAAGAATTGGCGACCCATCAATCTACAGGACTGTATCTACAAACTTTATGCAGCACTGTGGGCCAGCAGGATTACGGACTGGGCATCACAGTCCGGGGTCGCCTCCAAGTCGCAGAAGGGATTCATGCCAGTGAATGGGTGCCATGAGCACCTGTTTCTTGCCCAAAGCATCCTCAACTCCACGCGCAGAGGCTCGAAACCGCTGTACATGACGTACTACGACTTGAAAAATGCATTTGGATCCGTTCCCCACGAGCTCATACACGTTGTCTTGAAGGCTCAACGGCTACCGAAGCACGTTCGTGAGATCATCATGGATCTCTATCAAGGAGCGAGCTTCTGCGTAGTGACGAAGGAGGGCTGCACAGGTCGAATTGAGAACCGACGAGGAGTGAAGCAAGGGTGTCCTCTCAGCCCGATCCTCTTCAACCTAGCCATTGAGCCTCTCCTGCAGAGATTAGCAGCTTGTGATGCAGGCCTCGAACTGCGTACGACAGACGGGAGACCGCCTGTGAAGGTCTCTCACATGGCGTATGCAGACGACCTCAAGACGGTTGCTAGTACTCGAGCAGGAATTTCTACACTTCATCAAGTGGTGGTGGACTTCCTCCAGTGGACAGGATTAGAGGCCAACCCGTCCAAATGTGCTACTTTGGGATGGAAGCGAGGAGAAAAGCGACAACAACCCGATCCGGTGCAGCTGAAGCTCCACAACGAGGTCTTGCCGGTGGTCAAGCTAGGGGAGGCGTACAAGTACCTGGGCGTCAAGGATGCGCTGGAATCGTCAGTGCATCAAAATCAAATCCTTCGAGTCATGAGCAAGGCGAAGAAGGACATTACCAAGCTCCTGAGGTCAGCACTCCTTCCCTGGCAGAAACTAGATGCGATTCGCACTTTTGTGATGTCTCGTCTTGACTATCATCTCAGGCATTGTTATCCCTATAGACAGCAGCTGATTGCCTTCGATCGTCATATACGCTCTGCTCTAAAGGCTACCTTTAAGCTTTCAAAGAGCACCGTCGTTGAGATGTTTCATCAGCCCACCTCACATGGTGGTCTTGGGTGTACTTCTCTCATCACGATCGCAACTGCAACGCAGATAGGTCATGCTGTACAAATGCTCAACAGTTCAGACAGCGTGATTCGAGCGGTTGCAGAAGGCCAGCTATTGGAAGTCATCAAAAAGGCTTTCATCTATACACGTGAGAGTGACAAGAGCGACCGGGAAGCGATTCTTGCCTATCTCAACGGGCGTGACTTGGGCTGCCTGAAGAGGAGAGGCAAAAGGGTGGACGTTCGAAGCTTATGGACAGAGCTTCCAGGAAGCTTATCGATGAGCAAGACGCGCATCGAGACTGGAAGCAACGAGAGCTATGTTGTTCAGCGAACAGATGGCTCCGAATTGGATCAGAAGCATATCATTAAAAGTATCAAACAGCATATGGCGGAGTGCCAACGGGACGTGTGGAAGGAAAAGGTAGATCAAGGGAAGTCAGTGGCCTATCAGACAGCAGATAGTAATGCTTTCTTGAGAGGTCCCACTCGTCTGAAGCCGGACGAGGTGATCTTCGCCTTAAGAGCACGATCTGCACAACTCCCCACACGAGCATACCTGAAGAAGATTAAGGTCTCAAAGGTATCGCGATGTCGCCACTGTACAGAGGACCCGGAAACCCTAGCGCATGTCCTCAACCACTGCCCTCATCATATGGATAGCAAGATCAAAGACCGACATAACAAGGCGTTGGAGAGGATTGCAACAGCTATCAAGAGCAGCGCGAAGAATAGGGGCAAGAAGCTCCAAATCGACGCCTGCCCTGAGGATATGGAAACCCTGTTAAGGCCTGATATTATTCTTCGAGATGACAAGCGCAAGGACTTGGCAATAGTAGATGTGGCGGTCGTCTTCGAGGACTACAAGAAGAATTCCCTCGGAGCAGCCCGTCTACAAAAAGAAGAGAAATATCAAAGCCTGAAAAAGCATTACGAAGCGCGAGGATATCGGGTAACAGTACAGGCACTAGTATATGGATCCCTTGGCTGCATTGCACGAGAAAACAGAACGGTACTCACGCAGAGACTTGGAATCTCGGAACGTTCAGCATGGATTGTGCAACGTGAAATTAGTGCCGACTGTATTCGCCTTAGCCAAAAAATCTGGGGGTTTCATGTAGCCGATAGAGGAGACAGAAGACCTCGGAGTGGCGGGCGATCTCGTGGAAATGCTCCAAAATCTGCATGATTTGATATGTTGATGATATAGTATATGGACACCTTACATGGTCGTATAATGTGCACTTTCTAAGACGCGCGAAAGCGGTTGGCTCTCACAAAGAAGGGCGTGCCGCAGGAGTATGGGCTCCCTCAGTGAATGCCTAGCAAATAATTTTCTGGGGAAGCAGCTTGCCCCTCCAAAACCCAGTTTTCCTTAAAATTTCCACGTCATAGTTACGTCCGCCGTTAACCCGCGCTTGATTGAATTTCATCACATTGACATTCAGAGCACTGGGCAGAAATCACATTGCGTCAACACCGTTTGCGGCCATCGCAATGCTTTGTTTTAATTAAACAGTCGGATTCCCCTTGTCCGCTCCAGTTCTGAGTTAGCTGTTCACTGTGTACGCAGACCCGTGGTCACATCGCGGTCAGTGCCAGTGGTCCACAGACGCACCGCGAAGCACGAACGAGCCCCCAAAGCTCCAACCGACGATGAACACACTGGCGCTATACACCCAGCCCTCAGAGCCAATCCTTTTCCCGAAGTTACGGATCCATTTTGCCGACTTCCCTTATCTACTTTCTTCTATCGACCAGAGGCTGCTAACCTTGGAGACCTGATGCGGTTAATGGTACGGCCAGGGGTGTAAATAACAACTTTCCCTCCTCTTTTCAAGGGCAGTCAGGAGCGCACCGGACTCCCTGGAAGCCAGGAAGCTTTACCAACCAGTCAACCCTATCTCCAGATAATCTGATTCCAGGGTATGTTTATAAAGAGGTTGTTAAAAAGCAAAGACAACGCTTCCCGGGGCACCCGCCTGCGTCGAGGAGTTCATTCACGTTACCGTACAGTATGCACGTCCTGGCTCAGGAATATTATCCTGATTCCCTTTCGCGAAAAACGAGGACAAGAAAGCCCCGAAATTACCGCAGTTAAGCTTTCGCTTAGGACCGGCTAACCCATGTCCAATTGCTGTTCACATGGAACCCTTCTCCACTTCAGTCTTCAAAGTTCTCATTTGAATATTTGCTACTGCCACCAAGATCTGCACTAGAGACCGTTCCACATAGGCTCACGCCGAATGCTTCGCTACGATCCCCACGTCTTCCTACTCATTATCGCAAAAAGTCTAGTGCTGAAAACTTGCGATAATGGCCTGGTATCGGTAACCCGCTGCAGCGCCATCCATTTTCAGGGCTGGTTCATTCGGCAGGTAAGTTGTTACACACTTCTTAGCGGATTTCGACTTCCATGACCACCGTCCTGCTGTCAAAATGAACCAACACCTTTTATGGTGTCTGATGAGCGAGTATTTAGGCACCTTAACCAAGCGTTAGGAGCATCCCTCATCGCCAGTTCTGCTTACCAAAAATGGCCCACTTGGAGTTCATATTAACCCCAGCAGTTCAATAAAGTAACCACTGGATCTTACCCATTTAAAGTTTGAGAATAGGTCGAGGGCAACGCGCCCCCGAGGCCTCTAATCATTCGCTTTACCTGATAAAACTAATTGAACTCCAGCTATCCTGAGAGAAACTTCGGAAGAAACCAGCTACTAGACGGTTCGATTAGTCTTTCGCCCCTATACCCAAGTTTGACGAACGATTTGCACGTCAGTATCGCTACGAGCTTCCATCAGGCTTTCGCCTGACTTCACCCTACTCAGGCATAGTTCACCATCTTTCGGGTCCTAACAGATGTGCTACAACTCAAACCTCTCACAAAGTTCGTGGTCGGCCGTAGGTGCAAGGCATGCAAAAAGCAAAACCTTTCCCTACTCTCACTTTCATTGTGCATACAGGGTTTCCGCCCGCATACTCGCACATATGTTAGACTCCTTGGTCCGTGTTTCAAGACGGGTCGGTTGAAACCGTTAAGGACAGCATCGCAGAACGACGGTACTCGAAAGTGTAGCCATCGAACGCCCAAAGCACACCTCAGCAAACACCTGAACAACACAAACCCAAAGGCTATAACAGCCCACGAAAGGCCTACCTTCCTTGGGGAGAATAGTCAGGTGTCCACTGATGCTGACCAACCTCAAGGGATCATAGTGGACCACAGCAGTAAACAGACCTCCCAATCCCTATAACGGAGATATAAGAGATGTGACCACTGGACCCCACCGGCACCCTAGAGATACAAAAGTTTCAATCGCTTCCCTTCCAGCAATTTCAGACACTTTTAACTCTCTTTCCAAAGTCCTTTTCATCTTTCCTTCACAGTACTTGTTCGCTATCGGTCTCACGCCAATATTTAGCTTTATGTGAAACTTATCACACATTTTGCGCTCAAATCCCAATGAACGCGACTCAATAAAAGCGCACCGTACGTGGGAGCATCGAGCAGGACAAAGGACGGGACTGTCACCCTCTCTGAAGTTCTGTTCCAAGAAACTTAGACCTGCCCTCCCACTGGCAACGCCTCTAGAGGCTACAATTCGTGAGGCCAAATAAGGGACTCACGATTTTCACTTTGAGCTCTTCCCGCTTCACTCGCCGTTACTAGGGGAATCATTGTTATTTTCTTTTCCTCCGCTTAGTAATATGCTTAAATTCAGCGGGTAACCTCGACTGATTTCAGGTCTAGATATATAATATACCTTATATTTTGAAATATATCCCACACCAAGCATAATTGACAATGAATTATTATATCCCCCCACATGCATAAATAGGCTTTCAATAGTAGTATACAACAACAGTCATATACCACCATCGGCATACACACCCAATATATATGCATGCTAGAATCGTTCATTATTGATGAGATACATATCAGCAGCATAATAATAAACCACCGTATCTCTTTCATGAACGAAAGGATAACACCATATCAATCTTTGCTTGTCAGCACACATACATAATAATATGTACTTGTGGTGAGTCCAAAACAAATCTTCACACGACGCAATTATATAAAAACTGCGACGTGCAAATGATACCAACCACACATTAAACGCGCACAGTATCATAAACTGTGCCCTGCCAATGGTGGTAAGTATACTTATAGGAGAGATCAAAAGACACTGAAACAGACGTGCTGCCGAGAAATCCCGGCAGCGCCATATGCGTTCAGAAATCTGATGGTTCACTAAAATCTGCAATTCACAATGCGTATCGCATTTCGCTGCGTCCTTCATCGATGCGTGAGCCAAGACATCCATTGCTGAAAGTTTTTTTAAGCCAAATGCTTTTTTTCAATAAATAGCGCAAAATTAAGCAAATGGTGGGATCGATTGAGGACACACATGCATACACACACACACTTGCATGCATGCATCCATGCATGCAAGCATACACGCATGCATGCATGGGGCTGCATGCATACTTGCATGCATGCATGCATGCAGCCCCAACCAGCCCCACCCCCCGCATGCGCTAACACCTCCCCTTGCATGCGACAGATCTTCCATCGTTAAAATCCATCTTTCATACAAAGAGAAGTTCATTCATTTCTTTTTTAATAACAAAAGAACGTTGTGGAGGGAAAGCAAAGCGATTCAAGGATTGGTTTACGTTGGTTTGTCGGCGCTCCCCCCTAGCAGACTCCAACATCGCAAAACGCTTTCAAAAAGCCATTCCGATGATGAAATCGCTTGGAGACGCAATGTGTGAATGATCCTTCCGCAGGTTCACCTACGGAAACCGTGTTACGACTTTTGCATCCTTTAGAGGGCTCTATTTACGCAACTTCCCGGCCATCCCCAAAGTGGGGCTGGCCAGTCCGATGAATTCACAGGACCCTCCGATCGGTTGCAGCGACGGGCGGTGTGTACAAGGGGCGGGGACGTAGTCGGCGCAAGCTGCTGACTTGCGCCTACTAGGCATTCCTCGTTGAAGACTAATAATTGCAATAATCTATCCCCATCACGATGCACCCTCACAAGATTACCCAGCCCCATCGGGCAAGGTAAAAACCCGTTGCATGCATCAGTGTAGCGCGCGTGCAGCCCAGAACATCTAAGGGCATCACAGACCTGTTATTGCCTCGAACTTCCTTGCGTTAGACACGCAAAGTCCCTCTAAGAAGTGATACAGTAACCGAAGTTACTGACCCTATTTAGCAGGCCAAGGTCTCGTTCGTTATCGAAATTAACCAGACAGATCACTCCACCAACTAAGAACGGCCATGCACCACCACCCATAGAATCAAGAAAGAGCTATCAATCTGTCAATCCTTCCCATGTCTGGACCTGGTGAGTTTCCCCGTGTTGAGTCAAATTAAGCCGCAGGCTCCACGCCTGGTGGTGCCCCTCCGTCAATTCCTTTAAGTTTCAGCCTTGCGACCATACTCCCCCCAGAACCCAGAGACTTTGATTTCTCATGAGGTGCAGGAGAAGCCAAGGTAGGCATTTCCCTATCTCTAGTCGGCATAGTTTATGGTAGAGATTACGACGGTATCTAATCGTCTTCAAACCCCCTACTGTCGTTCTTGATTAATGAAAACATCCTTGGCAAATGCTTTCGCAGTAGTTCGTCTTTAACAAATCTAAGAATTTCACCTCTGACAGTTAAATACGAATGCCCCCAACTGTCCCTATTAATCATTACCTTGGTCCTAGAAACCAACAAAATAGAACCGAGGTCCTATCTTATTATTCCATGCTGCAGTATTCAGGGCGACAAGCCTGCTTGAAACACTCTATTTTTCTCAAAGTAAAAGTTCCAGAACACCTACCAACGCAATAAAGCGCCAGAGGCTACCAGAAATATGCCGAGGGCAAACCACGCGCACACCCATACGGGCAGCGCAGGCTGACCACGACAGAAATCCAACTACGAGCTTTTTAACTGCAACAACTCTAATATACACTATTGGAGCTGGAATTACCGCGGCTGCTGGCACCAGACTTGCCCTCCAATTGTTACTCTGGAAGGGTTTTACATTCCCATCATTCCAATTACAAAGCATAAAATGCCCTGTATTGTTATTTCTCGTCACTACCTCGAAACTGTTTTCATTGGGTAATTTGCGCGCCTGCTGCCTTCCTTAGATGTGGTAGCCGTTTCTCAGGCTCCCTCTCCGGAATCGAACCCTAATTCCCCGTTACCCGTCACTGCCACGGTAGGCCAATACCCTACCGTCGAAAGCTGATAGGTCAGAAACTTGAATGATCCATCGCGGGCCCGAAAGCCAACTGCGATCCGTTCGGTTACTATGAATCACCATGACTCCACAAAAGTGGGTTGGTTTTGTATCTAATAAACACAGCCCCTCCAGAGAAGGTGGCTTTTGCGCATGTATTAGCCATAGAATTACCATGGTTATCCATGTAAAAAAGACCATCAAATAAACTATAACTGTTTTAATGAGCCATTCGCAGTTTCACCGTATAAAAGCTTATACTTAGACATGCATGGCTTAATCTTTGAGACAAGCATATGACTACTGGCAGGATCAACCAGGTTGCTATCGTTGTTTCCGCTCGAACGCCATCTTTACTCACCATTCTCGAAGGCTATATAAACTGCCTGGTTCATTTGCCATCAAGCCCAGCAGCCCCATCCCACATTATCTGCATGCGTGATAAGGCAATCTACTTGGCGGCAAAAAGAAATACAGCATATTCACCTTCTTGAACAAAGGCAAGCAAAATATAGGTTCACAAGCAGAACAAATATTTACCACCTCATTGTCCTATTTAACGCTCAAAGACAGAAGAAAGGAGAAGCAAACGAAACAAACCATTCTGGTTTCATACGTGCGCTCTCCCTCTCCTCCTTAAAGCGATTATGACAAATTGATGGATTTTGGGACGCCTTGCCTCTGTATCCTCCGAGTAAACGTGCAGGTGAAAACCCCACAAATGCTCGAAAACGAAAACAGAGTCATGATATCCCAAACACATTCAACAGCACCCTCACCGCTACGAGAGCTATACCACAGTTCGTCTTAATACCATCGAACTCTGTTGGATTTACCACCCATCGCCAAGGCGCCGTGGCTATAAAACCACACAAACACGCCGGCAATCTGGTAGAGCAATCAACACAAGTCCTAAGGCAACGAACTGTGTCCTACGAGCGCCCCACAACTAGCCTCTTGGATGTGCCATTCCTGCGTATTTCAAAAAAACGACAGAAATTACCAGCACCTCCTCAAGACCGTTCGTAGCGCTCTAACTTCAATTTCTCAAATATTCTGCATAACACACCAATACAACACCCAACAATTATGCCACCAAACAGCAGCTGCTTTGGGGGATCCACTTCCAGACGCTTAACGCATCCGTCCAGAAACTCCCCAACTCATATTATATTCCTTTCACACAAGCCTTGCAACGTGCGAGCCTCCCTGGCGCACAGGTGAAGCATCCACGTTAACAAGGCCTCCTGTCCTCCAACAGCGAAACCAAATAGGTTCGCGGACGTCGTAGCGCAGACAGCAGCAGCAATGCAAAAAGCTTGAAGCAACACATGAGGCACCAGCAATTTGCCTCCAGCATCGTTCAAGCTTCGCGCCCGATTTTGGCCACTCAGCAACAGGCTACCGAGTTATGTTATGGCAACAAACTGCCATAAGCACATCTCTTCAAACCTTTGCTTCCGCCTCCAAAGCGGGCCACCACTACTTTACACGCAACACGACCAACCGCTCCTCCATCGCAGCTTTCGCATGAACTGCCATCCGGTGGAAGTTGGCGCCTCACACAACCAACGAACGACCAACACCACAGCCTCCCACCTCTCATCTCAATGTGCCAAGAGCCCGTGCGCAGCAGCTCACCTGCTTTCTTGTAGTACCCAGCCCAAGGTGCCACATTGGCTCCCGACAAAACATTTTATAAAGACGCCCGATGCTCCCTTGGTGCATCCTTAATCCAGTGCTACTGAAATTTTCTTTTCTGCCGTGCCGGAGTATCATGCTTTGCAAGTCGCCGCCGAAACCCCCTCTGTCAAGCAGGGCCACTAATTACTTTAAGGTGGGCTACCTTCAAGTAATCGGTGCTCAACAAATCGGTGGCTCAGAGGTCCACACTGGTCTAAACGTTGACGGAATATTGAGGTCAAAACAAAACTTCCAAGGTGGTAAAGCGCAACACAAACACAGTCTCTTAGATACATCGAAGCCGGCCAAGCTAAACCATTAAGATGGCTTCACTTGGAACGGAAGGAGAGAAACTTGCCAAGCTCCTACCCAGATTGCTGGCATAACAATGGAAACTTCAGCGGAATTTAATTTCAAAGTTAGCAAAGGATATTGATATGTAACAAAGGGTTTGCTGGCAGTCCCAGGTCATTGCTGCAGCAATCCTTGCCCACGTTTCACCAAAATCAGTTTGGGTAGATGATGATCAATTATTTCCTCCGACTGATGCTGCTCAGCTACTCATATTGGAACAAAACCAACTACCAGCATATGTTCACCGCCGCTGTAGGCTTGTGATTCTTCCTCCCTGTGTCCTATCTTCTCTGTATTCCCTTGTCTTAGTACAGAGAATTTGGTTTACGGCTGCTTGCCTGGATGGACATTCGAAGAATGTGAAGGGGCCCACGACAAGATGAAAATCCCGCTTTGAGCCTTATAAAAAAATAAAGTTACATGGAACAAACAATGTAAGGTTACTGCTACTCAGGAAGGGGACCTTGCCTTTCAGGGCATTCCCGCGACACAGATTCTACACAAAACAACTTCTTAGCACAAGTTCGAGCTCAGGCGTTTTGTAGATATCTTTGTTGCTCTTAAGTCGGTACAGACAGCTTCCATCTCCGGAAGCCTACAAAGCCGTTGCATATGGTGTTGGCGTACATGCCTTTCACAGGGAGCAAGGGGGGTGTAGGCGTATGGCATACAAAATGATGGGCCTGTGCAGCTTGCAGCATATCAAGATACTTGATGATACCGTGCTCCTGTCGTAATTGGGGAACTTTTCTGCCGGTGCTGGTGCTGCCGCTGCTGTTGCTATAGCCAATAAAGCAGATATTGTTGTGTCTTCTGATACTGCGGCTACTATGTTTGTTACTTTTGATGCTATAGAAGATTCTCTTGCTCCTGGTCAACCTGCGGAAGCTGCTTAACCGGCTACAACTGCTGCTCTTGGTTATTTGTGGAATTTGAAATTGTGTGGACCTCATTGCTGCATGCACGGACAAAGAAGGGGCGGCCTGCTGCTTTTTCTGTTGTTTCCTTGTGGGTTTGTTTTGTGTGTTGTGTGTGCATTTCTGACATTTTTTGTCATTTTCTTTCACTCGGTTCCTTGTCTTATTGCTTGCCTACTTCCCGTGCTTTTATCTCACAGGCACGTCGTGCTGTCTACATCACAGCGGCGGTCCTCCTTAATAGGCATGCCCGTTGGCTCCCTGGATGGCTTGCAGCAGCATGCTGCGGCTGCTGCTGGTGCTGCAGATTTAGCATTAGTTGCTGCTGCTGCTGCTACGACAGCAGCGGCACCACCAACCTGCATCAGGTCAACAGCAAGGTGCCCATGATGGCTTTGGGCGAGACGTACAGTGGAAAATTCAGCTGAGTAGCCCCAGGAAACAAAACGCCAGATGGATCGCAACGCAGCATTGAGATGTTAGTTCAAACGCCATACAAAATCGGCGCTAGAGCAATAGAATCGGTAGCCCTTGAAGCGTAGAAGCGCATGTTTTGGTGCTTGTGCAGTCATCATTCTTGTGTGCCAGCCCTTATTAGCTTTTAAATGCTGATAAGAAGAAACACGAAAGTGCAGCGGCAGTAGCAGCTGCAGAAGACCCAAAGCTGCCGTCACCGTACTATGGCTCTGCAGGCCATGTGCAGCACACGAAGTAGGAGAACATGCTACAGCCCGCCCTGGGTGCGGAGGATGGTGTTTTGTCTCCTGGTGCTACTGTGGGTTTCGGCTAATGCAGTAAAGCGAAGATATATGGCATCATGAGGGTCACCTAGCTGCGGCGCACAGCGGGTGCAAGCGCACCACCATCGAAAACAAAATAAGAGTATCATCATCATCAGCAGGTTCACCTTATGAGCCGTTGCCTGGGGCACTGCACAAGCATCCCTCCACCCACCCCCGCGTAGGGAGAGGAGAACCTCCAGAGATTTTAATACACACGCAGCAGGGCTCAGGTCCCTCATGATGCAACTGCAACAGCGGTAAGGGTAGCAGCAACGGCAGCAGCAACAAGGTGCCTTCTCGTCAGAAGCCATGTGAATAAGCAGCAACAGCAACAACAGCAACAGGATGCGCAGGCGTCTGCAGCGGGCCCTGTTGAGTTGTCAGTAGCACCCACAGCAGCAACAAGAGCAGTAGCAACACCAGCAGCCAGAACAGCAGCACTCAGGCAGCCAGAACAGCAGCACTCAGAGTCTAAGATCCCTTACGGTGCACTTCCCGGAGGCTCCACTACATCGCAGGCCCTAGCGGCCCTCATCCATTCACCTGTAATGCCCCCCCAGGAGCGCATGGGGCTTTGCTGCTCATGTTGTTGTTGCCGCTGCTGTTGAATATCTGCTCAGGCGAACGATAGTGAAGACACCAAAATCAGCTTGATGCCCTGAAGCAGATGAAACACCCACAAAATCAGTAATGAGCACAGCATCAGCAGGAAATACGCCTTCCCTAGCAACATCAACAGCAACATATTCTCGGACAGCTACGTCACACTGCGACTTTTCCAGGCTTTCTGGCTTTCCCCTGCGGCCGTCTGTTGCTACGTTCCTCTCTGTCATTCCTCTAAGTACGCTTTCCTGCTACTGCTGGTAATTTTGCTGTTGTTGCAGTGGCTCAAATGGCGGTTTTGGCTCGTGCTTTGCTGTGGCTTTTTTTTTGCGCCGCAAGCTCAGATGCACTTCCACATTTTCTATGCATTACATTGCCATTGCGGTATCATGCCTTCTGCCCCATATTTTTGTTTTGCTTTGCTACTGCTGCCACGACGACTCTGACTACTGCTCTTGATGCTGCCCCCCTTTTCTGCTGCTGCAGACGCTTTCGGTTGGTGGCCATAAGGAACGAAGCGTATGACGGCATGTGATTCGCTTTTACACCTTCACTCTTTCTCCTATCACCAGCAGCCGTCACGTTTTTCTTGTGCAGCAACATAAGCAGCAGCAGTCAAAGCAACAATAACCTTGTACCAGTGACGAACTCCATGCAGGCACTGCTGCTGCAGGGAAGGAAAGCCCCGTTGACTTGCTTCAGTGCCTCTTGAGGTCATGCCCCCTTTGCAGCTTCCTGGCCTTTTACCTAGCTGAGTACCGCTCCTGCTGCAAACCCTCTTGCTGCAGACCTTGCTGCAGTGTAGATGGGGCTGCTATTACTACAGATGCGCGTCAACGTGGCCTGCAGGACAAACAGGGGAACCAGAAACCTTGAGTCCTCCTGTCCTTGTATTGCTTTGGTTGGCCTTGGGCGTGTTGGTTCAAACGCCTTGGCACCGGCCCTTCTCAGCTGTAGCAGCAGCATCTACAGGTGAGCTGCCTGCTTTTTTATCAACAGCAGCAGCAAGGGCAGCAGCTGCTGCTGCAACGGCAAGGTGGAGACGGATTTGTGGAATCAAATGGGAAGACAGGCCCCCTTCTGTTTGTTTGACCTCAGCTGCGTCATCCAGCTGTGGCGCGAATGGGCTGCCTGATGCAACTAGTGTCGCTGCAGTTGCTGCTGCGAAAGCCAGCGCTTTTCCCTTTCTAACATCGCCTGTCTCGGCAAAACTCGTTTCTCTGACGGCTGCTGCGTACAGCCTTGCTGCCAATGGCAATGGCACCTTTAGGGGAGTCTTCAAACAGCACCGCGCTGCTGCTGCCGTTGCTAGCACCAGCGCAGCTGCTGGCAATGTGTGCTACACCACTTGCCACGGGTGCTCGTTGCCCGCCGGGTTTGTGCGCACTTATGCAGGTTCACAGTCTGTGTTTGTGTGTGTGTGCATGTGCGTGTGTGTGTGCGTGTGTGTGTGTGTGTGTGTGTGTGTGTGTGTGTGTGTGTGTGTGTGTGTGTGTGTGTGTGTGTGTGTGTGTGTGTGCCCGGGTGCGGTTGCATCTCTCGCCTCATGTTGCTACTGATCGTTTCTTCGTATCAGTGCTGCAAATGCAGGTAAGTAGAGGACAGAAATCGCTGAGAGCTGAGGGAAGCGAGAGGAACAAACAGACAGAGACAAGCAGAAACAAAGAGAGACAGCAGTAGCTAGAGACAGAGGCAAGCCGAAACAAAGAGAGACAGCAGTACCTAGAGACAGAGACACACAGCCTTAGCCTGCGTTGCAGAGGCCCAGTTGAAGAGCCACGCCTTCATCAGCGCGTTATCTGTTCTTGTGTTTGGATGGAAGAGACAGGGAGACGGATACAGGCTGATTCAGCATGAAAAGATAAGGTGTAGGCTCAGCAACAGACAACAGAGGCATGTAGCGTAGCAGTGGCAGCAGGCAGTAACGCTGCAGCATTAGCATCATTGCGGCTACCAGCCGCACGTATGCATGCGAGGCTTCCGCCTTGAAGACCAAGACGGCAGCGAGTGAAGGCGCAGTAGCAGCAGCAGCAGCTGCTGCTGCTGCTGCTGAAGCAGGAGAAGAAGGCCTCTACGTGTAAGGCTCTACTGTTCCCAAGGAGTGGGAAGGGCCTGCATTACAGGAGCCCCCCTTGCAGGTGCTGAAGTGTTCAGAACAGAGGCTGCATAAAGAGCCGCTCCCCAACTCCAGTTCGGCTGTCCCTACGATCAAGACGTGGTGAGCCCACTTTGCAACCCGCAGGTCGCGGGTTCGATTCCCAGTGTTGATAATACTGATTTTTCTAACCTGCTACCCTTAGGTCCCAGGTTCGATTCCCCTTGGTACTAATGTTGAATTACTCGACGAAAAACGTCAGGTCATGGATTCGATTTCCGGTGAAGAGAATTTTGAGCTGTTTTGCAATGGTTGTCTTTTCTCTGCCGCGTATATGTACTACCTGTTGCAAGAGGCTTTCTACAAATGTGTCGCTTGAAATGTTCTCTCAGGCGGCTGGAATTGCAGTAGCTAAGTTTAGTTTTCATGAACGCAGATGAAGAAGGTTAGGAAAGGGCGCCGGTTGGCGCCCCAATGTGTAGAAAACAGCAATGGGGGAACAGCACTGTTGCTGCTGCATTTTGCTGGTGGCGCTGCTGCTGTTGCTGCCCACCTGGGTTTTTTGCACATCGCGTTGGCGGTGAAGGATGTTCCGTCGGCTGCGGCGCATATTGTATCGAAGGATGCAGAGACTGCAGCAACAAAAGAAGAAAAAGAAGCTGCAGCACCGATCGCAGGAACGGCAGGCAGCAGGAGTCAATTATGCAGCACCGCAGGTTCTGAAAAGGGGGCGCAGTTTGGGGCGACTGAGGTTATAGGTGATGTTGAAGATGTCTTCAACCTGACAGTCATCACCAGCCGATGCACTGAAAAGTGTTTGCTGCACAACTTCATCATGGTTATTGAAGTTTGATCCTGCCTCGCTGCTAGAACTTAAACAATTGGTGGTCAGTTTTACTGAGATGATATGAATATTTGCATTGCATTCTTAAGGTCGTCAAAAGGCACGCATATGATGTGATGCGTGTTGTGCGTTAGTTTTTCCGAGATGATGTGTATATTTGCATTGCATTCTTAAGGTCCTCAAAAAGCACGTCATGATGAATTGTATGTGTAAACGGGACAGATGGATGGGAATTATTGAATTGCCATGGTTTGAATGAGACATTGAGAGTCAAGAGATATATGCGGCTAAGTCGAAGCTGGTCAAATGGATTGTATCCCAGCAAGCCTAAATTTATTGAGATGATATGTGATATGAGTATTTGCATTGCATTCTTAAGGTCTTCAAAAGGCACCTCATGATGGGTTGTGTGTGCGGACGGCACAGATGGATTTAAATTTTGGAATTCCCATGGTTTGAATGAGACATTGAGAGTCAAGAGATATATGCGGCTAAGTCGAAGCTGGTCAAATGGATTGTATCCCAGCAAGCCTAAATTTATTGAGATGATATGTGATATGAATATTTGCATTGCATTCTTAAGGTCGTCAAAAGGCACGTCATGATGATGTGCTGCGTGTTATGTGTCCGTTATACTGAGATGGTATGAATATTTGCATTGCATTCTTAAGGTCGTCAAAAGGCACGCATATGATGTGATGCGTGTTGTGCGTTAGTTTTTCCGAGATGATGTGTATATTTGCATTGCATTCTTAAGGTCCTCAAAAGGCAAGTCATAATGAGTTGTATGTGTGAGCGGCACAGAAGGATGGGAATTATTGAATTCCCATGGTTTGAATGAGACATTGAGAGTAGACGGATATATATATACATATATATATATATATATATATATATATATATATATATATAGATGATATGAATAATTGCACTGCGTTCTTTAGGTCTTCAAAAGGCACGTCATGATGACATACATGTATGTGCAGATGGGGCCGTTGGATTTAAATTTTTGAATT
>OY986946.1:842907-855407 GCA_963920595.1 Eimeria praecox | reverse complement strand
CTCCAGCTATCCTGAGAGAAACTTCGGAAGAAACCAGCTACTAGACGGTTCGATTAGTCTTTCGCCCCTATACCCAAGTTTGACGAACGATTTGCACGTCAGTATCGCTACGAGCTTCCATCAGGCTTTCGCCTGACTTCACCCTACTCAGGCATAGTTCACCATCTTTCGGGTCCTAACAGATGTGCTACAACTCAAACCTCTCACAAAGTTCGTGGTCGGCCGTAGGTGCAAGGCATGCAAAAAGCAAAACCTTTCCCTACTCTCACTTTCATTGTGCATACAGGGTTTCCGCCCGCATACTCGCACATATGTTAGACTCCTTGGTCCGTGTTTCAAGACGGGTCGGTTGAAACCGTTAAGGACAGCATCGCAGAACGACGGTACTCGAAAGTGTAGCCATCGAACGCCCAAAGCACACCTCAGCAAACACCTGAACAACACAAACCCAAAGGCTATAACAGCCCACGAAAGGCCTACCTTCCTTGGGGAGAATAGTCAGGTGTCCACTGATGCTGACCAACCTCAAGGGATCATAGTGGACCACAGCAGTAAACAGACCTCCCAATCCCTATAACGGAGATATAAGAGATGTGACCACTGGACCCCACCGGCACCCTAGAGATACAAAAGTTTCAATCGCTTCCCTTCCAGCAATTTCAGACACTTTTAACTCTCTTTCCAAAGTCCTTTTCATCTTTCCTTCACAGTACTTGTTCGCTATCGGTCTCACGCCAATATTTAGCTTTATGTGAAACTTATCACACATTTTGCGCTCAAATCCCAATGAACGCGACTCAATAAAAGCGCACCGTACGTGGGAGCATCGAGCAGGACAAAGGACGGGACTGTCACCCTCTCTGAAGTTCTGTTCCAAGAAACTTAGACCTGCCCTCCCACTGGCAACGCCTCTAGAGGCTACAATTCGTGAGGCCAAATAAGGGACTCACGATTTTCACTTTGAGCTCTTCCCGCTTCACTCGCCGTTACTAGGGGAATCATTGTTATTTTCTTTTCCTCCGCTTAGTAATATGCTTAAATTCAGCGGGTAACCTCGACTGATTTCAGGTCTAGATATATAATATACCTTATATTTTGAAATATATCCCACACCAAGCATAATTGACAATGAATTATTATATCCCCCCACATGCATAAATAGGCTTTCAATAGTAGTATACAACAACAGTCATATACCACCATCGGCATACACACCCAATATATATGCATGCTAGAATCGTTCATTATTGATGAGATACATATCAGCAGCATAATAATAAACCACCGTATCTCTTTCATGAACGAAAGGATAACACCATATCAATCTTTGCTTGTCAGCACACATACATAATAATATGTACTTGTGGTGAGTCCAAAACAAATCTTCACACGACGCAATTATATAAAAACTGCGACGTGCAAATGATACCAACCACACATTAAACGCGCACAGTATCATAAACTGTGCCCTGCCAATGGTGGTAAGTATACTTATAGGAGAGATCAAAAGACACTGAAACAGACGTGCTGCCGAGAAATCCCGGCAGCGCCATATGCGTTCAGAAATCTGATGGTTCACTAAAATCTGCAATTCACAATGCGTATCGCATTTCGCTGCGTCCTTCATCGATGCGTGAGCCAAGACATCCATTGCTGAAAGTTTTTTTAAGCCAAATGCTTTTTTTCAATAAATAGCGCAAAATTAAGCAAATGGTGGGATCGATTGAGGACACACATGCATACACACACACACTTGCATGCATGCATCCATGCATGCAAGCATACACGCATGCATGCATGGGGCTGCATGCATACTTGCATGCATGCATGCATGCAGCCCCAACCAGCCCCACCCCCCGCATGCGCTAACACCTCCCCTTGCATGCGACAGATCTTCCATCGTTAAAATCCATCTTTCATACAAAGAGAAGTTCATTCATTTCTTTTTTAATAACAAAAGAACGTTGTGGAGGGAAAGCAAAGCGATTCAAGGATTGGTTTACGTTGGTTTGTCGGCGCTCCCCCCTAGCAGACTCCAACATCGCAAAACGCTTTCAAAAAGCCATTCCGATGATGAAATCGCTTGGAGACGCAATGTGTGAATGATCCTTCCGCAGGTTCACCTACGGAAACCGTGTTACGACTTTTGCATCCTTTAGAGGGCTCTATTTACGCAACTTCCCGGCCATCCCCAAAGTGGGGCTGGCCAGTCCGATGAATTCACAGGACCCTCCGATCGGTTGCAGCGACGGGCGGTGTGTACAAGGGGCGGGGACGTAGTCGGCGCAAGCTGCTGACTTGCGCCTACTAGGCATTCCTCGTTGAAGACTAATAATTGCAATAATCTATCCCCATCACGATGCACCCTCACAAGATTACCCAGCCCCATCGGGCAAGGTAAAAACTCGTTGCATGCATCAGTGTAGCGCGCGTGCAGCCCAGAACATCTAAGGGCATCACAGACCTGTTATTGCCTCGAACTTCCTTGCGTTAGACACGCAAAGTCCCTCTAAGAAGTGATACAGTAACCGAAGTTACTGACCCTATTTAGCAGGCCAAGGTCTCGTTCGTTATCGAAATTAACCAGACAGATCACTCCACCAACTAAGAACGGCCATGCACCACCACCCATAGAATCAAGAAAGAGCTATCAATCTGTCAATCCTTCCCATGTCTGGACCTGGTGAGTTTCCCCGTGTTGAGTCAAATTAAGCCGCAGGCTCCACGCCTGGTGGTGCCCCTCCGTCAATTCCTTTAAGTTTCAGCCTTGCGACCATACTCCCCCCAGAACCCAGAGACTTTGATTTCTCATGAGGTGCAGGAGAAGCCAAGGTAGGCATTTCCCTATCTCTAGTCGGCATAGTTTATGGTAGAGATTACGACGGTATCTAATCGTCTTCAAACCCCCTACTGTCGTTCTTGATTAATGAAAACATCCTTGGCAAATGCTTTCGCAGTAGTTCGTCTTTAACAAATCTAAGAATTTCACCTCTGACAGTTAAATACGAATGCCCCCAACTGTCCCTATTAATCATTACCTTGGTCCTAGAAACCAACAAAATAGAACCGAGGTCCTATCTTATTATTCCATGCTGCAGTATTCAGGGCGACAAGCCTGCTTGAAACACTCTATTTTTCTCAAAGTAAAAGTTCCAGAACACCTACCAACGCAATAAAGCGCCAGAGGCTACCAGAAATATGCCGAGGGCAAACCACGCGCACACCCATACGGGCAGCGCAGGCTGACCACGACAGAAATCCAACTACGAGCTTTTTAACTGCAACAACTCTAATATACACTATTGGAGCTGGAATTACCGCGGCTGCTGGCACCAGACTTGCCCTCCAATTGTTACTCTGGAAGGGTTTTACATTCCCATCATTCCAATTACAAAGCATAAAATGCCCTGTATTGTTATTTCTCGTCACTACCTCGAAACTGTTTTCATTGGGTAATTTGCGCGCCTGCTGCCTTCCTTAGATGTGGTAGCCGTTTCTCAGGCTCCCTCTCCGGAATCGAACCCTAATTCCCCGTTACCCGTCACTGCCACGGTAGGCCAATACCCTACCGTCGAAAGCTGATAGGTCAGAAACTTGAATGATCCATCGCGGGCCCGAAAGCCAACTGCGATCCGTTCGGTTACTATGAATCACCATGACTCCACAAAAGTGGGTTGGTTTTGTATCTAATAAACACAGCCCCTCCAGAGAAGGTGGCTTTTGCGCATGTATTAGCCATAGAATTACCATGGTTATCCATGTAAAAAAGACCATCAAATAAACTATAACTGTTTTAATGAGCCATTCGCAGTTTCACCATATAAAAGCTTATACTTAGACATGCATGGCTTAATCTTTGAGACAAGCATATGACTACTGGCAGGATCAACCAGGTTGCTATCGTTGTTTCCGCTCGAACGCCATCTTTACTCACCATTCTCGAAGGCTATATAAACTGCCTGGTTCATTTGCCATCAAGCCCAGCAGCCCCATCCCACATTATCTGCATGCGTGATAAGGCAATCTACTTGGCGGCAAAACGAAATACAGCATATTCACCTTCTTGAACAAAGGCAAGCAAAATATAGGTTCACAAGCAGAACAAATATTTACCACCTCATTGTCCTATTTAACGCTCAAAGACAGAAGAAAGGAGAAGCAAACGAAACAAACCATTCTGGTTTCATACGTGCGCTCTCCCTCTCCTCCTTAAAGCGATTATGACAAATTGATGGATTTTGGGACGCCTTGCCTCTGTATCCTCCGAGTAAACGTGCAGGTGAAAACCCCACAAATGCTCGAAAACGAAAACAGAGTCATGATATCCCAAACACATTCAACAGCACCCTCACCGCTACGAGAGCTATACCACAGTTCGTCTTAATACCATCGAACTCTGTTGGATTTACCACCCATCGCCAAGGCGCCGTGGCTATAAAACCACACAAACACGCCGGCAATCTGGTAGAGCAATCAACACAAGTCCTAAGGCAACGAACTGTGTCCTACGAGCGCCCCACAACTAGCCTCTTGGATGTGCCATTCCTGCGTATTTCAAAAAAACGACAGAAATTACCAGCACCTCCTCAAGACCGTTCGTAGCGCTCTAACTTCAATTTCTCAAATATTCTGCATAACACACCAATACAACACCCAACAATTATGCCACCAAACAGCAGCTGCTTTGGGGGATCCACTTCCAGACGCTTAACGCATCCGTCCAGAAACTCCCCAACTCATATTATATTCCTTTCACACAAGCCTTGCAACGTGCGAGCCTCCCTGGCGCACAGGTGAAGCATCCACGTTAACAAGGCCTCCTGTCCTCCAACAGCGAAACCAAATAGGTTCGCGGACGTCGTAGCGCAGACAGCAGCAGCAATGCAAAAAGCTTGAAGCAACACATGAGGCACCAGCAATTTGCCTCCAGCATCGTTCAAGCTTCGCGCCCGATTTTGGCCACTCAGCAACAGGCTACCGAGTTATGTTATGCCAACAAACTGCCATAAGCACATCTCTTCAAACCTTTGCTTCCGCCTCCAAAGCGGGCCACCACTACTTTACACGCAACACGACCAACCGCTCCTCCATCGCAGCTTTCGCATGAACTGCCATCCGGTGGAAGTTGGCGCCTCACACAACCAACGAACGACCAACACCACAGCCTCCCACCTCTCATCTCAATGTGCCAAGAGCCCGTGCGCAGCAGCTCACCTGCTTTCTTGTAGTACCCAGCCCAAGGTGCCACATTGGCTCCCGACAAAACATTTTATAAAGACGCCCGATGCTCCCTTGGTGCATCCTTAATCCAGTGCTACTGAAATTTTCTTTTCTGCCGTGCCGGAGTATCATGCTTTGCAAGTCGCCGCCGAAACCCCCTCTGCCAAGCAGGGCCACTAATTACTTTAAGGTGGGCTACCTTCAAGTAATCGGTGCTCAACAAATCGGTGGCTCAGAGGTCCACACTGGTCTAAACGTTGACGGAATATTGAGGTCAAAACAAAACTTCCAAGGTGGTAAAGCGCAACACAAACACAGTCTCTTAGATACATCGAAGCCGGCCAAGCTAAACCATTAAGATGGCTTCACTTGGAACGGAAGGAGAGAAACTTGCCAAGCTCCTACCCAGATTGCTGGCATAACAATGGAAACTTCAGCGGAATTTAATTTCAAAGTTAGCAAAGGATATTGATATGTAACAAAGGGTTTGCTGGCAGTCCCAGGTCATTGCTGCAGCAATCCTTGCCCACGTTTCACCAAAATCAGTTTGGGTAGATGATGATCAATTATTTCCTCCGACTGATGCTGCTCAGCTACTCATATTGGAACAAAACCAACTACCAGCATATGTTCACCGCCGCTGTAGGCTTGTGATTCTTCCTCCCTGTGTCCTATCTTCTCTGTATTCCCTTGTCTTAGTACAGAGAATTTGGTTTACGGCTGCTTGCCTGGATGGACATTCGAAGAATGTGAAGGGGCCCACGACAAGATGAAAATCCCGCTTTGAGCCTTATAAAAAAATAAAGTTACATGGAACAAACAATGTAAGGTTACTGCTACTCAGGAAGGGGGCCTTGCCTTTCAGGGCATTCCCGCGACACAGATTCTACACAAAACAACTTCTTAGCACAAGTTCGAGCTCAGGCGTTTTGTAGATATCTTTGTTGCTCTTAAGTCGGTACAGACAGCTTCCATCTCCGGAAGCCTACAAAGCCGTTGCATATGGTGTTGGCGTACATGCCTTTCACAGGGAGCAAGGGGGGTGTAGGCGTATGGCATACAAAATGATGGGCCTGTGCAGCTTGCAGCATATCAAGATACTTGATGATACCGTGCTCCTGTCGTAATTGGGGAACTTTTCTGCCGGTGCTGGTGCTGCCGCTGCTGTTGCTATAGCCAATAAAGCAGATATTGTTGTGTCTTCTGATACTGCGGCTACTATGTTTGTTACTTTTGATGCTATAGAAGATTCTCTTGCTCCTGGTCAACCTGCGGAAGCTGCTTAACCGGCTACAACTGCTGCTCTTGGTTATTTGTGGAATTTGAAATTGTGTGGACCTCATTGCTGCATGCACGGACAAAGAAGGGGCGGCCTGCTGCTTTTTCTGTTGTTTCCTTGTGGGTTTGTTTTGTGTGTTGTGTGTGCATTTCTGACATTTTTTGTCATTTTCTTTCACTCGGTTCCTTGTCTTATTGCTTGCCTACTTCCCGTGCTTTTATCTCACAGGCACGTCGTGCTGTCTACATCACAGCGGCGGTCCTCCTTAATAGGCATGCCCGTTGGCTCCCTGGATGGCTTGCAGCAGCATGCTGCGGCTGCTGCTGGTGCTGCAGATTTAGCATTAGTTGCTGCTGCTGCTGCTACGACAGCAGCGGCACCACCAACCTGCATCAGGTCAACAGCAAGGTGCCCATGATGGCTTTGGGCGAGACGTACAGTGGAAAATTCAGCTGAGTAGCCCTAGGAAACAAAACGCCAGATGGATCGCAACGCAGCATTGAGATGTTAGTTCAAACGCCATACAAAATCGGCGCTAGAGCAATAGAATCGGTAGCCCTTGAAGCGTAGAAGCGCATGTTTTGGTGCTTGTGCAGTCATCATTCTCGTGTGCCAGCCCTTATTAGCTTTTAAATGCTGATAAGAAGAAACACGAAAGTGCAGCGGCAGTAGCAGCTGCAGAAGACCCAAAGCTGCCGTCACCGTACTATGGCTCTGCAGGCCATGTGCAGCACACGAAGTAGGAGAACATGCTACAGCCCGCCCTGGGTGCGGAGGATGGTGTTTTGCCTCCTGGTGCTACTGTGGGTTTCGGCTAATGCAGTAAAGCGAAGATATATGGCATCATGAGGGTCACCTAGCTGCGGCGCACAGCGGGTGCAAGCGCACCACCATCGAAAACAAAATAAGAGTATCATCATCATCAGCAGGTTCACCTTATGAGCCGTTGCCTGGGGCACTGCACAAGCATCCCTCCACCCACCCCCGCGTAGGGAGAGGAGAACCTCCAGAGATTTTAATACACACGCAGCAGGGCTCAGGTCCCTCATGATGCAACTGCAACAGCGGTAAGGGTAGCAGCAACGGCAGCAGCAACAAGGTGCCTTCTCGTCAGAAGCCATGTGAATAAGCAGCAACAGCAACAACAGCAACAAGATGCGCAGGCGTCTGCAGCGGGCCCTGTTGAGTTGTCAGTAGCACCCACAGCAGCAACAAGAGCAGTAGCAACACCAGCAGCCAGAACAGCAGCACTCAGGCAGCCAGAACAGCAGCACTCAGAGTCTAAGATCCCTTACGGTGCACTTCCCGGAGGCTCCACTACATCGCAGGCCCTAGCGGCCCTCATCCATTCACCTGTAATGCCCCCCCAGGAGCGCATGGGGCTTTGCTGCTCATGTTGTTGTTGCCGCTGCTGTTGAATATCTGCTCAGGCGAACGATAGTGAAGACACCAAAATCAGCTTGATGCCCTGAAGCAGATGAAACACCCACAAAATCAGTAATGAGCACAGCATCAGCAGGAAATACGCCTTCCCTAGCAACATCAACAGCAACATATTCTCGGACAGCTACGTCACACTGCGACTTTTCCAGGCTTTCTGGCTTTCCCCTGCGGCCGTCTGTTGCTACGTTCCTCTCTGTCATTCCTCTAAGTACGCTTTCCTGCTACTGCTGGTAATTTTGCTGTTGTTGCAGTGGCTCAAATGGCGGTTTTGGCTCGTGCTTTGCTGTGGCTTTTTTTTGCGCCGCAAGCTCAGATGCACTTCCACATTTTCTATGCATTACATTGCCATTGCGGTATCATGCCTTCTGCCCCATATTTTTGTTTTGCTTTGCTACTGCTGCCACGACGACTCTGACTACTGCTCTTGATGCTGCCCCCCTTTTCTGCTGCTGCAGACGCTTTCGGTTGGTGGCCATAAGGAACGAAGCGTATGACGGCATGTGATTCGCTTTTACACCTTCACTCTTTCTCCTATCACCAGCAGCCGTCACGTTTTTCTTGTGCAGCAACATAAGCAGCAGCAGTCAAAGCAACAATAACCTTGTACCAGTGACGAACTCCATGCAGGCACTGCTGCTGCAGGGAAGGAAAGCCCCGTTGACTTGCTTCAGTGCCTCTTGAGGTCATGCCCCCTTTGCAGCTTCCTGGCCTTTTACCTAGCTGAGTACCGCTCCTGCTGCAAACCCTCTTGCTGCAGACCTTGCTGCAGTGTAGATGGGGCTGCTATTACTACAGATGCGCGTCAACGTGGCCTGCAGGACAAACAGGGGAACCAGAAACCTTGAGTCCTCCTGTCCTTGTATTGCTTTGGTTGGCCTTGGGCGTGTTGGTTCAAACGCCTTGGCACCGGCCCTTCTCAGCTGTAGCAGCAGCATCTACAGGTGAGCTGCCTGCTTTTTTATCAACAGCAGCAGCAAGGGCAGCAGCTGCTGCTGCAACGGCAAGGTGGAGACGGATTTGTGGAATCAAATGGGAAGACAGGCCCCCTTCTGTTTGTTTGACCTCAGCTGCGTCATCCAGCTGTGGCGCGAATGGGCTGCCTGATGCAACTAGTGTCGCTGCAGTTGCTGCTGCGAAAGCCAGCGCTTTTCCCTTTCTAACATCGCCTGTCTCGGCAAAACTCGTTTCTCTGACGGCTGCTGCGTACAGCCTTGCTGCCAATGGCAATGGCACCTTTAGGGGAGTCTTCAAACAGCACCGCGCTGCTGCTGCCGTTGCTAGCACCAGCGCAGCTGCTGGCAATGTGTGCTACACCACTTGCCACGGGTGCTCGTTGCCCGCCGGGTTTGTGCGCACTTATGCAGGTTCACAGTCTGTGTTTGTGTGTGTGTGCATGTGCGTGTGTGTGTGCGTGTGTGTGTGTGTGTGTGTGTGTGTGTGTGTGTGTGTGTGTGTGTGTGTGTGTGTGTGTGTGTGTGTGTGTGTGTGTGTGTGCCCGGGTGCGGTTGCATCTCTCGCCTCATGTTGCTACTGATCGTTTCTTCGTATCAGTGCTGCAAATGCAGGTAAGTAGAGGACAGAAATCGCTGAGAGCTGAGGGAAGCGAGAGGAACAAACAGACAGAGACAAGCAGAAACAAAGAGAGACAGCAGTAGCTAGAGACAGAGGCAAGCCGAAACAAAGAGAGACAGCAGTACCTAGAGACAGAGACACACAGCCTTAGCCTGCGTTGCAGAGGCCCAGTTGAAGAGCCACGCCTTCATCAGCGCGTTATCTGTTCTTGTGTTTGGATGGAAGAGACAGGGAGACGGATACAGGCTGATTCAGCATGAAAAGATAAGGTGTAGGCTCAGCAACAGACAACAGAGGCATGTAGCGTAGCAGTGGCAGCAGGCAGTAACGCTGCAGCATTAGCATCATTGCGGCTACCAGCCGCACGTATGCATGCGAGGCTTCCGCCTTGAAGACCAAGACGGCAGCGAGTGAAGGCGCAGTAGCAGCAGCAGCAGCTGCTGCTGCTGCTGCTGAAGCAGGAGAAGAAGGCCTCTACGTGTAAGGCTCTACTGTTCCCAAGGAGTGGGAAGGGCCTGCATTACAGGAGCCCCCCTTGCAGGTGCTGAAGTGTTCAGAACAGAGGCTGCATAAAGAGCCGCTCCCCAACTCCAGTTCGGCTGTCCCTACGATCAAGACGTGGTGAGCCCACTTTGCAACCCGCAGGTCGCGGGTTCGATTCCCAGTGTTGATAATACTGATTTTTCTAACCTGCTACCCTTAGGTCCCAGGTTCGATTCCCCTTGGTACTAATGTTGAATTACTCGACGAAAAACGTCAGGTCATGGATTCGATTTCCGGTGAAGAGAATTTTGAGCTGTTTTGCAATGGTTGTCTTTTCTCTGCCGCGTATATGTACTACCTGTTGCAAGAGGCTTTCTACAAATGTGTCGCTTGAAATGTTCTCTCAGGCGGCTGGAATTGCAGTAGCTAAGTTTAGTTTTCATGAACGCAGATGAAGAAGGTTAGGAAAGGGCGCCGGTTGGCGCCCCAATGTGTAGAAAACAGCAATGGGGGAACAGCACTGTTGCTGCTGCATTTTGCTGGTGGCGCTGCTGCTGTTGCTGCCCACCTGGGTTTTTTGCACATCGCGTTGGCGGTGAAGGATGTTCCGTCGGCTGCGGCGCATATTGTATCGAAGGATGCAGAGACTGCAGCAACAAAAGAAGAAAAAGAAGCTGCACCACCGATCGCAGGAACGGCAGGCAGCAGGAGTCAATTATGCAGCACCGCAGGTTCTGAAAAGGGGGCGCAGTTTGGGGCGACTGAGGTTATAGGTGATGTTGAAGATGTCTTCAACCTGACAGTCATCACCAGCCGATGCACTGAAAAGTGTTTGCTGCACAACTTCATCATGGTTATTGAAGTTTGATCCTGCCTCGCTGCTAGAACTTAAACAATTGGTGGTCAGTTTTACTGAGATGATATGAATATTTGCATTGCATTCTTAAGGTCGTCAAAAGGCACGCATATGATGTGATGCGTGTTGTGCGTTAGTTTTTCCGAGATGATGTGTATATTTGCATTGCATTCTTAAGGTCCTCAAAAAGCACGTCATGATGAATTGTATGTGTAAACGGGACAGATGGATGGGAATTATTGAATTGCCATGGTTTGAATGAGACATTGAGAGTCAAGAGATATATGCGGCTAAGCCAAAGCTGGTCAAATGGATTGCATCCCAGCAAGCCTTATTGAGATGATATGTGATATGAGTATTTGCATTGCATTCTTAAGGTCTTCAAAAGGCACCTCATGATGGGTTGTGTGTGCGGACGGCACAGATGGATTTAAATTTTGGAATTCCCATGGTTTGAATGAGACATTGAGAGTCAAGAGATATATGCGGCTAAGTCGAAGCTGGTCAAATGGATTGTATCCCAGCAAGCCTAAATTTATTGAGATGATATGTGATATGAATATTTGCATTGCATTCTTAAGGTCGTCAAAAGGCACGTCATGATGATGTGCTGCGTGTTATGTGTCCGTTATACTGAGATGGTATGAATATTTGCATTGCATTCTTAAGGTCTTCAAAAGGCACGTCATTATGATGTGCTGCGTGCTGTGTGTTAGTTTTACTGAGATGGTATGAATATTTGCATTGCATTCTCAAGGTCGTCAAAAGGCAAGTCATAATGAGTTGTATGTGTGAACGGCACAGAAGGATGGGAATTATTGAATTGCCATGGTTTGAATGAGACATTGAGAGTAGACGGATATATATATATATATATATATATATATATATATATATATATATATATATATATAGATGATATGAATAATTGCACTGCGTTCTTTAGGTCTTCAAAAGGCACGTCATGATGACATACATGTATGTGCAGATGGGGCCGTTGGATTTAAATTTTTGAATTTCCATGGCTTGAAAGAGATATTGAGAGTCGAGAGATGAATGCGGTGAAGTCAAAGTCGAATGGGCTTCATCCCAGCAAGCCTGTATGTGAGGAGGACAAAACACATCGTACAACGCAGGCTGAATCTTAGTGGATCGTAGGACAAGCCTACTCTCGCACTTACAATACCTGGTTGCGCCAAAGTCGTCTACAATGGATGTAACGCCCCAATTGCGGGAAATTGCGATTATCGCCCAGCGCGTTTCGCAGAGGGCTTTGGTGAGATGCTGTGCCTGAGGCATTAAAGTGACATGCAAGTAGCAAAAGAGGCGGTGAGAAACACTGCTTAGCCAGCATGGATTCTGACTTAGAGGCGTTCAGTCATAATCCAACAGATGGTAGCGTCGCGGCACTAGCTTTTCAGCTAGCCGCATTAACCAAGTATCTGAACCAACTGTTCCTCTCGTACTAAGTTGGATTACTGTCGCAGTATCAAATTTATCAGTAGGGTAAAACTAACCTGTCTCACGACGGTCTAAACCCAGCTCACGTTCCCTATTGGCGGGTGAACAATCCGACACTTTGAGACTTCTGCGTCTCAATGATAGGAAGAGCCGACATCGAAGGATCAAAAAGCAACGTCGCTATGA